>JASAMV010003077.1:0-29143 GCA_030248065.1 Rhynchonema sp. JSB1_4
TCCAAAAGTCAAAGGATGGACCCTGATTCAGGCTCAGCCACGCTCAACTACTGTTTAAACCTGGCCCGCCACTATTGATATTTGAAAATTTTGGTTTGTTTTTTTGCTCTAATTTAGTTGCCGACATCGAGACGAATAAGGTTTATATTCATGACTTTTTGATCTGATGCAGATTTTATATCGAAATCAATCGATAAACACCGGTTCTCGGGAACAAAATTAAAAAAAAATAGATAGACCCCCACTTCTTGGCAATCACGTCAGCCAGGAACAAAATTTTGAGTTGCCGCAAAATTGTCATGGGCTTACAGTATGCTATGAGGGACTTTACGCTCCCGACTTTACGCTCCCACTACACAGTGCTGCCAGTGCGCGCGCTTACAACACGTGTGTTATGCACTGACAAACAGAGCGGCGCTGTACAAAACGCATGGGCAAGATCACGTGACTACCGTATGCCTGTGATAAGAAGCAGTCGGCCATCTTGAATATTTGTTCCTGTCTTCCTGAAATGCACTAAATGGGGGTCTATCTATTTTTTGGAATTTTGTTCCCGAGAACCGAGGTTTATCGATTAATTTCGGTATTAAATCGGCACTTAATGGAAAAGTCACGAATATAAACCTTGTTCGTTTCGATGTCGGCAACAGTAATAGATCATAAAAACAGAACAAAATTTTCAAATATCAATAGTGGCGGTACAGGTTTAACCACTAAGCTACTTGTATGTCCGACAAAACATTTTCATCTGAAAATATAAAGTAAAACAACCACCAGCTGACAGCAACGTGGTTGTTGTACTGGTTATTTTCAGGTGAAAATGTTTCGTGAGCAATATAACTAACTGAGTGGTTAACAGTGGCAGTTCCTGAATCAGGGTCCATCCTTTGACTTTTGGATAAATTCTCCATTGGTCATTGTGCGACCAATAGAAGTGCAGTAATTGGCAGAAGTTTTCATATCATAAATTTTTTATGCAGAGGGACAAACTAGATGCTCACGGGCTAAATTCATTCGGTTGATTGTAATTATCGTTCCACACTTATAAATCGCCAAGCTTTCATGTTGGGGGAGTCGGTGTAGATAGGAATGGTGTATTAGGAATGCTATCGAGGGTGCCCCCTTCAATGCACAGACCGAGGAGACGCAAACGATCGTACGGACGTTCACTACGAAGGACACAATGACCGAATTCTCGTATTACGCTGAGAATCAGACACAGACTTTGGAAATTGAGCACAAAGACAAACAGGAACAATCGGACTTGATTGTTGTTGAGGTGAAACATCACCAATCAAGCGCGCGCATGGACACAAACACGTTTGGGGACTTTATTATGTCATGCACTGTGGTTGAAACATCTGCCAATGATAGCAATGGTATTCTATTGAGTGCAGGCTACAGTACCAGCTGCAATTTTTGGCTGATTGGCGGCAAAGCCTGCCGCGCCTGCAGGCGCAGGCTCAATACAAAAGATAGCAGTGTGCCGCGCCTGCAGGCTTTGCAGGCTCAGTGCATAAGCGGTCGCATACGAGCCTGCCACGCCTGTGCCGCGCCTCCGCAGGCGCGGCAGGCGCGGTGGGTACACTGCTGCGCTTGCTTGTTTGTGTGACATTTAGGTTTCAACATTTTGTCTTTCTGCGATTTTTGTCCGCTTGGTTTTTTTTGTCCGTTCATCATGCCGGTTCGTACTGGATGTGGCATTTCAATTCGAAAGCTGAAACATAAATTTCGTCAACTACAAATGGTAAACCACGAACGAAATGGTCAGCGAATATCGCCTTTTGTGCGCGAGACCATCAAAGAAGTGCACGACCTTGGATACAAAAACACACAAGGTCATCCGTCCCGCCCTCAAACTGGTGCCCCTTTGCAGGAGTTGGGGCGAATGAATGTTGATGAGGAAAGTCCACGACAAACAGTGACCTACAACCCGTTAGTCACCGTCAGTTGGTGTGGAATGCAGAGTATAATTGTTATATGAGTCGATAATGCTAGAGCATTTGTGTTTCTAATCTCTCAAAGTTTGATTTTGATCCATCCTCATGGAAAAATGAAACTTATTCCGTCCGATTGCCGCCTTTCCTGACTTTTTATCACATTTATAATGTCAGTTTATGTGTGGACTGAATGCGTTTTATTGCTCATATTTGGCTATTAGTATGAGCTTGTCTGCGCTTTTTGAGTGTTTGGTCACTTTTCGGAACATGAATAAAACCTCAAAAGTGGTTTGTTTGTCAAAAGCAGCGATGTGGACAAAATGTGACTTTGGTTACAGTTTTATTGTTCGTTTTTGCAAGGCATTTGCTCGGACAAGCGGACAAATATCGCAGAAAGACATAAAATGTTGAAACCTAAATGTCACACAAACAAGCAAGCGCAGCAGTGTACCCACCGCGCCTGCGGAGGCGCGGCGCAGGCGCGGCAGGCTCTATGCGACCGCTTATGCACTGAGCCTGCAAAGCCTGCAGGCGCGGCACACTGCTATCTTTTGTATTGAGCCTGCGCCTGCAGGCGCGGCAGGCTTTGCCGCCAATCAGCCAAAAATTGCAGCTGGTACTGTAAGCCAGACCACAGTGCGTGACAGGACAACTCAATTAACGCTTGGGAGCAACCCCGGGGCTTGGGTACCGCGCGCATGTCGACCTATACCAAACCACCCACGCTTCAAACACAAAATCCCCCGCTATCTAAGCAACACCCATTCAGCTGTTTAGTTCAATGTTCTAAAGCGAGACGTTCGTGTCACAGGAGTGCGACACACAGACGCTGGAGGACGCAATTGAATGCGTCGACAACGACATGCAGACGGACGTGCTGGAGACGAACAACGATGACACACAGACCACGCCAGCAGAGCTGGACGACGCCGACACTCAAACGCACATTGTTACCTCGATGGCATGTTGTTGTTGTTGTCCGATTCTTTGCAAGCCTTTGTTGCTTCTGTCATTTTAGCTGGGTTTTTGGTTTTTTAGTTCGCTTTTGGGATCACTAAGACCGTCCGGGATCAAATTCGGGGATGGATTGATGCCCAACCAGCAGGACAATCGATTCGATTTTGGGGCGACCTTAGAACTTGTCTTTGCCGAAGTTGATCCCGTCCGGGGACGCATTTTCTAATTACCTTGCGACTTTTAGTTATTCATGCATTCCTTCTTAAGAGCACAGTTTTTTCGCATGTTACCATACTCGCTGCTTCATGTAACCATTACTGCTTGTAATCAAAAATCATCAGTGAAAGATCACACATGTGCAGGAAACGGAGGCGCAAACGAGCGCTATCGAGAGTGCCGATTGTGAGAATCAAACGGACGCAGTGAGCACGAGTCAAATTGACACACAAACAACACCACCGCCGGCGGAGGAAAAGCAGGAACAAACAGACTTGGTTGATCTGCAGGTTATTTGCTATAGGTTTCAGTGGGTGTGCGTCAGCGCACCCTCCTCGTAGTGACCCTATGCCAGAACCATGCGTGGTGACAGACCGTACCCAAGTAAATGGATATACAGTGGGTTTGGGCTTTGTGGGCTCCAATTGTGCAGATCTTTGCAAAGATCTGAGGCTCTGATGTTTTGCGCAGACTATAAAACGTCTGCGTAAAATCATCGGAGTGTGGTGTTACCCCCGGCATAGTGGCCGGGCCCACCCAGTCCAGCCTGGAGCTGGACTGAGCTCAGATCTGCACAATTGGAGCCCACAAAGCCCAAACCCACTGTGTATCGATCGCACTACGCAAAGCGTTATGCGTGCCACAAGCACACCCAATAAATGGATATGTGTACGATGTGTAAGGTCACTATAAAGAGCGAACTCAGCGCTCATTGGTTCTATTTCCCAAATCGCAGGATATGGAAATGCAAACTATCATGGTCGAAACGCACAATCAACGTATCCAAACGCCGCAGCCAGAATTCGTTGAGAACGAAGCTCAAACCACACATACAGGTGCGTCTTGAAATTCTAACCTGAAATTTTGTATTTATTGCCGAATGAAGTGATATCTAATCGTCTACATTTCTATCGCAGAATGGCCGCCACTTAAAAATGCAACATGCAGATGTGCAATCTCTGCTTTCTAAACAATAACATTAAAAAACAACAAACAAATGATGCGCTTGTGTTGGCCTTGCCATGTACTGCACATACAGTATACGCAATAATTCTGATTTCCATTGTGTTCCTGCGGCTCAAAGGCGAATGCAGGCTCGCACATTGATCTAAGAATGTCAACGTCGCGTGATGTGCGTCTAGCTAATTATACGTAGCCACAGTGCATTGTGTTCATGTTGTTGACTGTCCGTTGAATGCTAGTGCTGGTGATGTTTCACTAAGATGATGCGTAATGAGAGTGTTTGTAATCATACCAGGTCCATTACCATCTGCCGGCGGTCTCAACTTGCCCAAACGAGGCGGGTCACTACGTGGCCGCGGTGCACCTCTACATCCCACGGAGTCGACCAGGGGTCAACGAGGGTCCAGCTTGACCACAAGTCTGCAAGGTGGGGAACGACGCAGTTTTCGTGAGAAACTAAAATTCTTCCACAAAGTCGAAGTTGCTGCCCCCGATCCGACTGCACTGGACGAATCCGAACCAGAACAACAAGAGGAACACGAACCTGGACCTTGATTTGCCTGCACTTTGTTGTGCCTTCGTTGTACTCATGCTTGATATTCAGTTTGGCACTCGCGATTTTGTGCTCAGCTTGTGCTTGCTTGTTTTCTTGGTTTGAGGCGCATCTTGAGGTGCAAACTGTGAGGTTATCGGAAACGGGTTGAGACCTGCAAACTCATGGTACACCCTGAGAATCACCTGTTCAATTCAATCCGATGATGAAGTTTCGCACAGCTGCACCTTATTATTTCCAAAACGCTTAGGGTTAGCGGAGTGATGGACAACTGGAGATCACATTATACCTGCGATTGTATCTGTCTTGTCAATCGATATCAATGCCTTATACGTTCATAACGAGCTTTTATTAATCGACTGGTTTTGTTAAAAATATGAGTTTATGCTTTCACCTTGCGCTTTTCAGTTATTTCATGCACGGGCATTTGATTCAAAACAGCATCAGACGTTTGCTTACTCAGACGTGGAGACAAATTGCTTCTAACTTTCAGCTTGTTTCCGCATTTTCTTTGCACGTCGCATGTATGTGCACCTTCATTTCAAACGGATACAGTCGGTTTGACTATGCCATCATCACGTAATGAGAACTCTTCAAGCACAAAGGTACGTAATGCAAGGTGACCAAGAAAAATGCGCACCAAAGAGCAACCGATCACCAATGTACAGTACCGGGTGCAATTCTAGGCTAAAAGTTGAAGTCGCGTGCACGCGCGTGCGAAACAGTGCAAAATATAGGCCAAAGTCGAAGTAACTTCGCGTGCGCTGGCGTGCGCTGCCTATCTTTTAGTACTCGGAGTCGGAAGTCGCGTGCACGCGACTTCAACTTTCAGCCTAGAATTGCACCCGGAACTAATTAATGTCCGATCTTGTCTTTCTGATGTTCGAAACTCGTCTTACATCCAAATGTTTCAGGTGACTTGGACTCCAATCAGTCGGACGACCAAAAAACAAAGTCCAAGAGTACGTCGGAAGAAAAAGAGGTAGCGAATGATTATCTTCATTCTCATTTATTTTTCAGATTTTTCTCAAATCGAGTGAAAAATGCAGTCACCACACTGCTGCTCGATGTTTCTCTTAATTTTAATTATTCTTTTCAGGTGCTCGCCTGGGATCCAGTGGACGGAATGCACGCGGAGAAACAACGCGCGGTTGGGGATCTGCGAAGAATGTTTGATCAGTCAAAGGTTGGTGTATAAATGAATGTGACAAAATGGTATATTTTGATATTCGGACACCTCACCGCTGATTCCCTCTTGGCGACGTATTGGCAGCATCGAGTTTCGAACCCGCTAACGTGATCGCATCCATTTGGTGCTGTCGTAGGAAACGCCAAACCTTGATGCTAACAGCTGACACCATATTCAGCGATGCTGAAATACCTCTTTTTCCTTACGTAAATGATGAGCGCCATGCCAGCTTACAACATTGGCCAGGTGCAACAACCTGCCGCTCCTGGCGACAACAGACGAAAGTTCACGCCCGGTGCACCCAAACAGCCATCGGTGAAACGTGGCAGCAGCAAACATCCGTCCGGATTATGGTGAATCTTCGTACAAAAGTATTGATTGATTAAAATTTATTGTGATCATTTCGCTTACGTTACGATGTATACGTACATATATCAAGTGTGCCGCACAAAATGCAGTTCATTGTCAATATCCTTGTGAAAAACTCACGATTCTTATCCAAAGTTGTCCAAAGCTTTCTGCCCGGGAATTAGAGACAGCATTTGCCAAGGAACCTTTGGACCACGCTATTCAGCACAGATGCGCTGCTCATGCATGCACCGAGCCCAAGTTTATGTCATTCACTCAATTTGTCCATTATCAAAGTGCCTCGTCATCGTTATCATGCGTTGAAGCATCGAAAGATTATATTCGACTGAAAGTAAAGTTCTTGTTCTCGTTGAAATTATAAGCAACAATACTGTCATGTGTGCACAGAATTTTCTTATGGCTCTTGTATCTTGAGTATTCAGCGATATTATCTGACCCGAGAATTCTATTCTTGAACAGTTTCAGTCCAAAGCCTAGCCATGGTGCACTTTACATACGAGTTGTGGAAGGCTCCTACAACAGGCTCACTTTCAAAAAAAACAAAAGAGTGTGAGCGTTTTCACACTGAATGTGCGGTAGAAGCGCCACCGGAAAAAAATTGAGTGAACGGCTAGCAATACCCTACCCTGAACGTGTGTGTTGTGAAAGTTTCAGCTAAAAACTAATTACAAAAGACAAAGGCTCATTTGTCTTCTCCATCACGCAACCCATACCGTCCAAAATAATTTTAAAGTTCACATACCCCAGGATAAAAACTTCAAACAAGAACAAACAACAGAGTCGCATGAGTTGTGCCTTGCCCCAGTGCCCCACACCTGCACGTGCAGATCGCGTGATGCTCACTTGCGAAACATGGCTTGGTTGCAACGTTGACTTTTTCTGCATAATACGCTCTCAGGACGAAGTGTGCAAGTTCACTTGCTGCGGTATATTTTCTTCCTGTGCGTATGAGGTGACCCTCAAGTCGCACATAATGTTTTAGTGCGCGTCGGTGGCGCGCGGTTGTTTTGCTTGTTTGCTTGGCGCGTCATTTTTTAGCTGTTTGACCGCATACCTTTTGTGTCAGCCATTGTTTTCAGCCAGCTAACCAACATGATAACGTAATTCAACAGCTATTGTCGACGTGGCACACACAGCACTGACAAGTGCGACCAAAACCGGGCACTGCTGATAAGCATTGCGCGACGGAAACAACAATCAAGCCAGAAACGCTCAGTGCTTGGCGTCTGCCAGATTATACTTCTCGGTTGTCTGACGATCGAAATTCACATTCCTTCGCCAGTCACCGCAATTTTCTCGCGCGATCGTAGCTTCAATGAATCGATTTCGCGCCTAAGAAAATAACAATGAGCGTTCTGTCCGTGCCCGTGAATGTGGACAAATGGCGTCGTTATGCCAAATGGTTGACGTTGGCCGGTGGCTGCACTGCCATGGTCACATGTTTCGTCTACAATCGAGTCAGAAAACAACAGCAGCAATTGGCCACCGCTGTTGTTTCAACGAAAAAAGCGGTGGTCAAAAAGAAACGAACAGGTGCATTTGCGACCTTCGACGAAAAGTTCGTGCGTCAATTCTGGTCACTCTTTCGGATCATGATCCCGCGACTGATCTGTCGCGAATCGATCACCCTGCTCATTCACTCATCCATCCTGGTCTGTCGCACATTCCTGTCCATCTACGTCGCGCATCTCGAAGGTCGAATCGTGAAATGCATTGTGCAGAAAGTGAGTTGCTTTCTCCTGCGATGTTTTGATGCCGAATTTGATAGCAAAAAACGTCAAATCTCCCATCACACTTATATATCCTACCTTCCGTGATGTTCAGGACATGCGCAATTTCGCGGTCGAGTTGGGTCGTTGGTTGCTGGTTGCACTGCCGGCCACGTTTGTCAACAGCATGATCAAATACTGCGAGAGTCTGCTGGGACTCGTCTTTCGCACTCGACTCGTGAATCGCGCATACAACGAGTACTTTCAGGTGGGGAAGGGGTAACGAGAAGTATTAGTGCCAGGCGTACCACCTCCCTTCCTGTTTATGGTTAAGGACAAGCGAATTACACCGCTTTGACACCGAGCCAACTGCCATATGTGTGATGTTTCAGTGCCAGACGTACTACCGCGTGAGCAACATGGACACACGTTTGCCCAACGCCGACCAATGTTTGACGGAAGACATCACTCGATTCAGTGACTCGGTGGCGCGCCTGTACTCCGACTTGACCAAACCCATGCTTGACATTGCGCTCATTTGTGTCACCATGTTGACGCAGGCACGACGACGTGGCGCACAGCATGCTGAGTACTTTAGGTGATGTTTCATTGAGAGAATTTTGATATCATCTTCGTTGCAACTCTCTATGCATATGTGCTGAAGATTTTCACCGCTATGTACGTTCGGTTCCCCTTTCTGCGTTAACTTCATGCATGTATAAATCACTGCCTAATACAAGTGAATATTCTTTTTAGTCACCGGGAATGACCAGTCCCGATCATGGCAAAAAATATTTCACGGGCATATGGCAGTAAGACCAGCTCATAGCGTTGCGTCGTCGTCACGCCCGAATGATGCTGAATGACGTTTCACCACGGCTTGATATATGGCTCCTTACAAAAGTCATGCACGCTTACTGTACAAATTTTTTGTTGCAGCCTTCTTGCCGTGGGTGTGTTCATCATAACAGCACGTACATTGCGCGCCATATCACCCAATTTTGGTGCAATCGTGGCTGAAGAGGCCAAGCGCAGTGGTCATTTGCGATACGTACATTCACGGGTGATCACTAATGCGGAGGAAATCGCATTCTACGGCGGACACAAGGTTTGAAGCGTTTGTACATCAGTTGGAGTAATTTTGTTGAACATCTTTTTCTTTCCGGTATCAAAGTTGAGCGGAGATCGAGCAGGTCCGTTTTTGCAGTGATCACTTGATTTTGTGTGTATCCAAAGAATATTTCGAGATTAGTGACACAAATTTGACCAGCGTAAGACTGCTTCCATACAGCTGATAAACATTATTTATCTTGATCCAAATCAATGTCATCCGTAAATGTTCATTAAATGCATCAAGTCACACGAACAAGACAAAACCAGGTTGGATTTTATCGATCGGCAAGCTTGATTAGACGAATTGCTTCGCGCCAATCCAATATTCTAGGTGGAACACAGCCAGCTGACGGATGCATTCAGCTCATTGAAACATCAGATGTTGCATTTGTATCGCAAACGCATCTTCTACGTGATGATGGAGCAGTTTTTGATGAAATACGTCTGGTCGGGCACCGGCATGGTCATGGTCGCTGTGCCCATATTGACGGCCAAATACGCATCCGATGATCGTTAGTTACATTCAAGTATGCTTGTTTGGGTTGCCCGTTTCGTCCTGTTTACAGCCATCATCAGTGCAATTGCACCAGATGGCCACGTGACCCAAGAGCGTTTCGTGAAACATCATCACCATATTACAGAAACCAAGATGATCGAGGACGAATCGGACGGTGGTGTAAGTGAGCGAACGCGTGCATTCACGACCGCGAAGAATATGTTGACATCGTGTGCCGATGCGGCTGAAAGACTGATGAGTTCGTTCAAAAAGGTGCGTTCATCATTGAGCTGTGGTTGACTGACAGTTCGACAATAAATGACGTGTCAAAAGTGGTGATCGTTCGGATTGGATCTGTCTTAGTCTTTGTCTTGACACTTTTGCACTGTTGTTCGAACATAACGTAAACCTGGCACATCTTCAACCAAAATGCCATGTGTTGGGAGCAGAACAACATAATCAAATAAAATCATCAAATTCGATATTACGGATTTAATCTGAAATATCGGCCGCACTAATCGACAATCGTGTTGCAGATCAATGAGCTGGCTGGTTATACTGGTCGAGTGTCTGAGATGTTCGCTGTGTTCGCAGAGATGCGCAATGAGACATATCAACGCGTGACGGTGTCGGGTGATGAGACACAAGCTGCTGGTGCACGTGGACAACGATACGATGTGTCCAATGTCCAAGGTTTGTACTTTGTGAACAATTTGCCTGGATACGATATCACGATTAACATTTCAGGCCGTGTCGTTGACATTTCTGGTGCCATTCGTCTACAAGACGTGCCAATCGTGACACCCACTGGTGACGTTGTTGTGCAGTCACTCACACTAGAGGTTGGCATACAACGTACTAATCAGGTGCTGGAGTTCGGTCTGTTCATGCACCTAAGACGTTGAGGCACGTGGAAGCGCGTAGACATTGATGGGTATGCCCCGGTCCAGGGCTACGGTATGAATAACCTACAATAAAGTCATTATTCATTCAATGTGACAGATCCGTGCCGGCATGCATGTACTGGTGACTGGTCCCAACGGTTGTGGCAAATCGTCCCTATTCCGTGTGCTCGGCGGACTTTGGCCGGTCTACAGGGGTGTAGTTGAGAAACCACCTCCATCCGATATGTACTACGTTCCACAACGACCATACATGACACTCGGCACACTCAGGGATCAGGTACATTACACATTTGAATACGAAACATTAGATTTGTACGTATATTTCACTTGATCAGTACCAGTAGCACAACATTGTAAGTTTTGCTTGACCCCTGGAAGCCTGTGAACACGGTTTATCTGAAAATCGATAAACATGAACAATAACGTGAAAATTCAGGTAATCTACCCGGACTCACTAGATGAAATGCGCCATCGCGGTTGCACCGATCATCATTTGGAGGACATTCTACGCACCACACATCTGCTGCACATTGTCGACAGGGAAGGAGGTAAGTGCACTCGACTAGCTAGCTGATGTTTCAGTATGTATGCTGGCTGAGGCTGACCCAATTCAGGTTGGGATGCGCGCAGTGACTGGATGGACGTGCTGTCCGGTGGTGAGAAACAACGTGTCGGTCTCGCCCGTGTGTTCTACCATCGACCGCAGTACGCGTTGTTGGATGAATGCACCAGTGCTGTTAGCATCGGTTAGGCCGCATTCACAATGCAGCGGATTAGCGGGTTAGCGGATTAGCGGATTAGCGGGTTGCGGATTAGCGGGCCCGCTTTTCGCGCACGCTTTTGCATTCACAATGGAAATTGAAAAAGCGGATTAGCGGGTCAGCTAATTGGAGACCCGCTAATCCGCTAACCCGCTAATCCGCTAATCCGCAAAAAGTGTTTGCGCTCACAATGCACGTTGTCCGAGTTTAGGTGAAAAAGTTGATTTACTTCAAAATTTTGTTGTTTGTGTCTTTCTTTGTTCAACAAATGGCAAATCACACGCGTCAAATCAATCAAATGTTGTTATTCTAAATGTTTCTTTGGATTGCAGCATTTGAAACCAATAAACAGAAATCTAGGAACACCGATCACGAAAATAGCACGAATAACACATAGGCGTATATTAGAGTGGTCAACTCAAGTGGTCGAATCACTTTGTCAACTTACATTGTAGATTCGTGAACTCACCCCGAATGCCTATATTATTTCTCGCATTTATTTGGGACTGCTGTGAGTTGACAAAGTGATTTGACCACTTGAGTTGACCATTGTAATATTAGCCAAAAAAACCACACGAGCCTCAGGACGTAGTGTTTATGCACGAACAAACCTTCGCGTGTGTGATATCATAAGCACTGCACTGACCAGTTTAGCGCGACACAGACTTGCAGTTTACACGCTGCTGGGTTTATCACTCACTTTATGGCATGATCGATGCAGAGCAGCGAACCGCAGCGGTAGCGCGCTGGCCTGCTGAATGGTAGGGCGCGTGTACGACACCGCCCATGGACATTACTTTTCATAATTTTTTCACTTTTTTTGTTTTCATATGAAACAATATAAAAATAGTTGGCCGCTGTGGCAAAAATGTGAATGAGTTGAATTGCATTCTCGCATTTGCAGTTGGAAAAAACAACAAGCACATTTTGCAATACAGCATTTTGCAACCATGTCGTGTAGAGTCGAAACTGAACGCGATAATGATACTATATGTACGTCGTAAAAAAATCTCCTTTCCAAACATCAAACTGCAACAAAAACGTTTCCAATGAACGCAGGTAGTTAAGCTGCTAATGTATACACTTTTTTCATGCTCTGAAAATGTTTTGAAGGCAAATAATAAACTTCTGAACGTGCGCCTCGGTGCTAATCCGCAAAAAAAATAGAACCAGTTCTAATCGTGAAAAGCGGATTAGCGGACCCGCTAATCCGCTAACAGGCTAATCCGCTTTGCATTGTGAATGCACACGCGTGCAGCGGATTAGCGGATTAGCGGGTGTGAAAAGTTGCTCGCCCGCTAATCCGCTAACCCGCTAATCCGCTTTTTGCATTGTGAATGCAAAAGCGTGCGCATCTCGCCCGCTAATCGGCTAATCCGCTAATCCGCTTGCATTGTGAATGCGGCCTTAGTGTGTATCCCATGTTGGGTCACGTTGCCGTGCGGGCCAGGTTCTGGGGCCCAAATGAGAGATTTTCCAGCTAACTATGTACTATAGGCATATTTTTAATGACACTGTGTTGCAGATGTGGAAGGCAGCATCTATCAGGCAATCAAAGATCAAGGCATCACGCTGCTTACCATCACGCATCGGCCGACTTTATGGTATGCATTTTTGTTGGTGCTTCATCTCACCGCACCACTGCTATTTTAAATTGAACGCATAACAAAATAACGCAGGAAATACCACACGCATCTGTTGCAATTCGACGGTGAAGGTGGTTGGCAGCTGAGTGAGTTGAGTGGCGGACAGCTGAACGAACGGTTGAGTCTCGAAGATGAAAAGCTGGATTTGGAACGTCAGTTGGCGAAAGTGCCCGACCTGCAGTCACGACTGACACATTTGTGCACGGTTGGTACTGCAGGTTTTTATATTCAGGCGCACACGTCCGGCAACCCAAAATTGCATCACCTTCAGGTACTTGGCGAAAGTCCAACCGATGACGCGCTTCATAGCGATTAACCGTGGTTGATTGTCTTGAAAATTCAGGGTATAACGCAATCAGGCTACGCTACGCGCTGACAATGTGATATACATACATAACTTTACGTGTATGAATCTTTATGGATATTATATTAGCCATATCATCAAGTTCATTTCTGCATTCTGCACACATCTTTGCTTAAGACTTGTCAAAGCCGAAGACTTGATTAAGGCGAAGGCATGCTGCGTTCCCGTCTTTCGTTCTCCGGTTGATTCCAAAATTCTATGGATGTTGTATCTTGTAATCATTATGTTACGAGTGTTTTTCACTTCTCCGCATTTTGTACAACTACGTATGTACATGTGATTGTGATCGTATTTGTTAACCGGTAATAAAAGATATTCTTATTCGGTAGTTGAGCGCTTTATGGTCATGCCCTGCACTGACATTCGCTGAACACACTTCGTGCCCTGCCGTATTTTTTTTGTTGAAAGTTTGCGCAAAACGTTCATTGCACACAGAATCACGTTTGAATGCCCTTTCGCACCATCGTCACTGCGCTGCACATGTACATGTGTGTGATGCGTGTGTGCTGCGGTGCGCAGACACCCTGCCGCCGCATATTGTTGTGAGGGTGAAACATCGTTGCTATACGAATGCAGGGCGCAGTGTCTCTACATGTCAGTCAGCTGACCCAGCTCCTCGTCTGCCCAGTGCTGGTTTGCCTCGCGCACAGAATGTTCTCGCTTTGCACGCCTCTTTCCAGAACATGCAATATCCTTCACGGCTCGCTTGAAAATCCAGTTGTTGCCGTGTTTAATGACATCATCCCTGTGTTTCCGACAAGTGTGAGACGTTTCTGCGTCTATGTTTTCTTTTTTCATCTACGATTATTGCCACGATGAACGTGTCAAAACACAAACGCCGTCGTGATTGTGATTTTTCAAGTTGAAATATCAAATAAAACGCCGGAAAGAAACGGCCCCATGTTCGACTTCGACATCAAAAATCGATAATACACAAACAATATGGATTGTCTCAACGACGACACGCTGATCCTCATATTGAAACATCTGCCGTTGCACAAACGTCTGTCGACCGAACTGGTCTGCAGTAGATGGTTGCATTTGATGCCCTACAATGACATTCGTTCGTTTGGTCTCACCGATTTGGCCTGGCCGCATCGACACATCAATGAATTCACGTACACGCTCAACAATCTCACGTACACGCAGAGGGTTGGTGATGTTTCACTACTCTTGTGGTTATAAATAAATTGACAGATATATCTGCCTGATCGACGCTTCAGTGGCGTACCCCGACGATCGGTGTATTCTCCTGGTAGTGACCATCCACGATCATGGTGCACCATCTGTATCGTGAACACTTCAGCATTATTTTGATCCCCATTCTATTTGGTAAACAGTGACCGAAAGTGGCAACTCCCGATCGGTTCTATGTGATGGATCGTACGACCATGCTTGTTGCAGGTGATGGCCAACAAACGTTTCGTGCGTTACTTCGAGTTTCTGCTCATTCGATTCGGCATCTATTTGCGTCGACTCAAATTCTCCGTTTCACCCACGTTTCGAGTGTTGGTCACACAAGAGCTGGTCTCCCTCATTATCGACTATGCGCCACGATTGCAACAGCTCAGTCTGGCTGGCTGTGTAGTGCACATGAGTGCTGTGCAGATGTTTCAGGTATGTGTAGGGTGACCTACTATGCTACCAAAGTTTCATGAACCGGCATGGAAATTAGCGATCTTATAGGATCTGGTTTGATGATTCCGATTCGGTCCAGCGCACTTTTCGGTCCACAGGACTTTTCGGTCCCATGTTGCGAGGTTTACTAATATCACGGTAATTTTTGAAGCAGCGCAGCGTAAAAATGTTGCCCAATGAACAACAACGCCCGCGAAGACTTGTGTGACAAAGCCAGAACTAATCCGATCACCAAGTTTGATACTATAGCAATATTTCTGAAACGTTTTCGGTTTGCTCACACGCATCTCAGGTCTAAAATGGACCTTTATTTTATCGACGTGACCATAAGCATATAGCATGACAAAGAAGACCCAATATGTTCACACAGGATCTGCCCTATGTACACCATCTTGATGTCGCGTCGTGCCATTTCCTCGACGAACACACCAACCAACCCCCGAATGACTACACTCCGTTGGCTGAGAGTCTGCAACATTTAGTCAACAACGGGGGTCGAATGCATAAACTCAACATCGGACAACTGCCTGTGTTGCCACTGATTAGATCCGATCAACTCGAATCAATCAATCTCAACAATATATCGGTACGTGATGTTTCATTGGACATCACATGAACCTGAGAACCTACACGGGGTGCTCAAATTTTCGCTTCGATTGATGTGGTGGTTACGACACAGAGTTGGCATTCTTTGCAGGCCCACACCCCACGCCTTAGATTACGTTAAGTTTAGGCCAACTCGGTGTCAAACGCTTTACGCTTAAACTTCCTTCCAACGGTCATCTCTCTATCTCTCATCCCTCCACTGCACAGGTGCTTGACAATCTGGCACTAACCCAACTCGTCACCAATTGTGTCCATTTGGAGGCGTTGTGTGTGAGTGACTGCCGGCTTCTCACCGATTTGGGTGTGGTCGCTCGATTGCACGCACTCAGGATGCTGTCCGTCAATGGAACAAGGGTGGGTCACATTAGTTTCGGATGCGGCGGTCAGAATAACGGATGCTGCTTTTTGTGCAACGCGGATACCTTGGACTTTTGAGAAATGCTCGGGCTACACTACTCAACACAAACGCCTGTTTGTGTCTGGCCGTTGTTTTTGAAAAGCAGAAGCCATGGTCACCGCCTGCCTGTCCGTGACGGTTTTTGCAATGAGTGTCAACATGTAGCTGTTACCCATCTGATGTTTCACAGATCACAAACGCGAACCTCAAATCGATCGCCCATAACTGTCCGCATCTCGAGTATCTCCGAATCGACAGCTGCAACCAATTGACCGAGTTTGCGTGTCTCAAAGCACTCAAACGACTATCGGTGCTCTGGATCGGACCTGCAGAATCGTTTGGTACGTTCAACAACATCAGAACGTGGTCTGATGTGTGCGTTTTGGTTAACTACGGTTACTCAATTGTGTGCATGTCTGAAAAGTCGGTCGGTGAACTTTATGCAAATGTGTCTGACATCCAACTTTGTAATTCAGTATCGTCTTTAAACTTCTCCCCGCAACACTCTCCTCTGGCCCCCCCCCAACTTGCTACATACTTCCCCACATGATCAGTTCCATCAATTTGGCAGGTGACGGTGAATTGGCCCGAATCGGTCGTCACGGTCGTCTCACCAACGTGGCGCTGTCCGGCTGTCGCATATCCGACAATGGGATACGGTATCTGGCATCGCATTGTCCCAATTTGGCACAGTTGACTGCTTGTGGCACCCAAATCACACATGAAGGTGAGAAATTTTTAACTTAGCAAAGATAAGATCGTTCCGAAATTCTTAAGCAACGATGGACTTGGTGATCAAACCGGATCGGATCGGATCTATGCGTTGGTCACGTGACCATTTTTTGTTCCGGTGTGGCTGCAGTACCATTGGCATAAACGTACATATTTGCGAATGTGCTTTGTGGGGTGGCATTGGCTGTCCATCTGACTGACGAGACCGAGGCAACCCCACCACGCGTCCTGTGCGCTGCACGTGCCCACAAAGCACATTCGCATTTTTAGTTGCATTTCGAGACAACGGTAGATCCTACCCTGTCTGATGCTGATCACCAAGCGTGACGCCGGGTCCCCCCGGATCACAAAATATGCAAATGTGCCTGAGCATATGCCTCAACACGCAGGTATTGCGTTTCTGGTGCGCGACTGCACTAAGCTGCGTTTCCTCAACATCCAATCAACCAACATCACCAACGAAGCACTTGCACATATTGGACGCACCAATTCGTTGCAATCGTGCTTCATGCAGAACTGCAGACATGTACGTTACTACAAATGTTGTGATTTTGGCGTTCTAGCTACTCGGTGTTTAGTCCTCGTCACGAAGGTGCTTTCTAGCGCATCAACAAGGCTTCTTGTTTTGCTTTGACCAGCGTAAGAGTAGATAGCTGACACATTATATACGTTTGCGCTGTCGAAACATCCTTAGTGAAAGAAAGTCACGTGACCAGTCTAACGCGAATATGTACAACCATCAATCACTGAGTTAACAAAGGCCCCATGTATTTTCGTCCGAATATGAACAAATGAAACATCAGTCTGCCGCCTATTATTCAGGTTGATGAGCACGGATTCAACGCGTTGTTCCACGAGCGCGCACTCAAACTTCACTCGGGCTCGGAGCCCCGACCCCCTGCAATGTTGGTGATGGCGGGCGGGGAGATGGGACAACCGATATCGGACACCATTGTGGGACATTTGGCTAATGTCGATGTCAGAGTCGAAGTGCAGAGACCGCTGTTGGCGCTCGGGTTTCAACCAAATTGAGACTTGCAACCGGTTTGATTTAACTTCGTCCATGTTAGTTTGCTATGGACAACCGAACCGAACTGCTTGACTTCATGTTGCATAACACCACAAAATTGTACAAATGTAAATTTATTCGTTGAAGTTGTACAAATGTAAATTTATTCCTTGAAGTTGTACAAATGTAAATTTATTCCTTGAAGTTGTACAAATGTAAATTCATACTCTGAATTATACAAATGTAAATTTATACCATACATAAATTTTGTGATATATAAATTGTGCAAATCAAAGTACTATGGTGAAGCATATTTTTCTTATGATATTTATTGCTTGTGATACGCGGTGCATTTTTCTCAAACGGAAAAAAGGATATCTAGCTGTATTTGTGCCTGTGGACCCGTGGAGAATAAACTAACGTGACGAACCATTGATCAGCCAACCAAAGTTTGACCAGTGAGTGTTGACATACATGAAAACGTCACAATGGAGCACGCTGCACGGTTGACGCTGGGGCTTGGCCCTCCAGCCAGTATAGGTTGGTTGTGAAGGCAGACATGCGCGTCACGGCGCAGACCAGAATAGATACAACTGCGCAAATACCTGCATGGCTACATTTGAGTCGGCACGGGGCACAGACTGAGAAGCAAATGTTTCGGTGGTTGCCAAGCATAAACACTCGAGTTCAGCAGCAGCACAAGCTGGGTGAAACAATAATAACACATTTTTCTTTAATACAATCTTGAATACAGTGCTATTTTTCGATTTCTGTGCTCAATGCCGTGCTCGACAAGCATCATGGGTCACTCGACCGGGTGAAAATCGACGGTGGAATATTCTCAGCAACGTTTGTGATGCCGGATGAAGCGGCGCGAACATTTGAGCATTTGCTCACCAATGAAACGACAACAAGTCATATATCGACATCCACAGACTCTCAACAACCAGATGATACAGCGCAATTGCCGAATAGTAGCAGCAGGCATAAAAGTAGAATATGCGAGTCGAGGAAATGGAAACGAGCGGTAACTTGAAATTAATCAATTTCATTTAAAGTTGTATATTTTTTGTTTTTTTTTCCACAGGCATGCATATCCAGTCGCTACGTGCTTGTGCCGATCCTGATTTACCTGCTGCTGTTGTCAACATTCGGTGCCTTGGCCCTGCCACCGTCCAACGATTGTTACAATCAAAACTCGACCAACAACATCACGCAGACCAGTTGTGCCCAGGGAACCATATTCGGACTGTTTGCCGTCGTGTTGCTCGGCATCTACTTCGGACTTGTCGCTCAAGCCGTCCATCTGCCTCCATTGCTCGGTTAGTGCACGAATTGCGATCTTCGTCTGGACGCTATGTTTGTTATCATGCCCATTGGTTGTTCACGGTTGGTATCAAATACATGGTGATCAGACGGGTCAGTTTAGAAGGAGATTCAGAAGGTCGCTGGGCACGTTGGCGTCCAAACAAGAGCATTATCCAACCAATAAGCTTGAGTATGATTTCCGCACTGGTCACGAGACCGTTTGCATAATCGATGTTTAGAGACTTACTCACGAGATTGCTGATATTGGCCAGCAGAAAAGTTGTTTCCAGGGAACTAACAAGCAACGTTTATTAGCAGCTGAAACTTCGTGGTACACCAAGAGTAAAAGTCGATCGAGCTATCGTTAATGCAAGAATTCACGTTATGAGATCCAATGACGCAAAAACGGTTTTATTGGTCGCTACCGTTCAGGCATGCTCACTGCCGGTATCCTACTTCGCAATCTGCCCTGGCCACTGGCGGTGTCTGCATTCATCCAGCCTCGTGTGGCTGGTTCACTGCGTCGCGCTGCGTTTGTGGTGATTTTGGTCGAGGGCGGATTGGGATTGGACGTGCAAGCACTGCGACGCCTCAAATGTTGGTGTCCAGCATTTGCAGGAATTTCTTGCGCTCCAAACCTTACCTAAGGCTCGGTCGAGTGACTTTTTTAATTGTGGTATTTTTACTGACTGGCAGGACTGCAGTCCAATGTTACAAGCGTATGGAAGTATGTATGAACATCAAGTCCAGTGTATCATACCTATGACGGAGCCAACCGTAATAAAACACGACAATTTCTCCATCAATTCTCCCAGTTGCGTGCATGCGTCTAGCAGCAGTGCCGTGTTTGGTCGAGGCCATCACCGTCGCAGCAATGTCAATTCTTGTATTCAACTTTTCCCTCGTCAATGGGCTTCTATTGGGGTAAGTTGATGTTTCAGTAAAATTTTCAGGTTTGGATTAAAATGTGAGTTGTTGTAATTGTGCATTGTGTTTCAACCTGCTCTCACTGACCAGTGGTGCGCATATTTCATCCTCAAACTGCTATTTGCAGTTTCACACTGGGTGCCGTTTCTCCAGCAGTGTGTGTGCCGAGCATGCTCGCCTTGCAACATCAGGGACTGGGTGTGTCCAAAGGCATTCCAACGCTGGTGATCGCAGCCAGTAGTGTTGATGATGTGCTTGCAATCACTGCGTTCAGTGTGATGCTCAGCATTTCGTTCGCCTCAGGTGAATCAATTGAATGCAAAAGTATGATAAAATCTGGCATCTATAGTTGATGACAGCGTAAAAAAAGCAATACTTTTGAGGCACTGGTATATGTCGATTGATCTCATAACCAACCAACCAATCACATCACACCAATTTCTTGCAGGCGGATTGTTCACGATCATTCTCATATCAATCGCTGAGCTGATCGCCGGCATTCTATTCGGCATCGGCGTTGGTCTAATGTTGTGGTTTGTGCCCGAACCAACGGCGGTTAGTCAAATTGGTGCCATCCTGATGTGGCATGATATGAGAACTTGGTGAACGGATTGGATCAGATAAGTCACATGATATTTTCGAATATTTGCAAAGAATTCTTTGCTGTTGCCGACGAGTCACGCGCCTGAGCAATGCAAATCCGATTCGATCACCAAGTTTGATAATAATCTCAGAGCCTCACATTCCTGTTTCCCCATTGCAGCCCTATGCGCATCATATCCGTTTCGTCCTATTGCTGGTGAGTGCCATGTTGTGCATGTTTGGCAGTGCAGTCGTGCATCTAGAGGGTGCGGGTGCAATCGGTTGTTTGGTGCTGGCGTTTGTGGCCAACATTCGATGGAGCACGCATGTGTCTCAAGAAGGTGACCCTGTCCGATCGGCGGTGTCCTTCATTTGGCGATTCCCATTCGAACCGCTCTTATTCGGATTGATTGGTGAGTTATTCACTGAGAATGAAACTTGCTGATTCGGTCTGGTCAGGTCTTTCGACTTCGAGACCATTTCCAGATTTACTGACTTGACTAATTTCGATTCGCATAAATGTTGTTCATCAACTGCCTGCTAACAAGCTTCACGCGGTTGCATGCAACTAGGGGCTTCACATGTTCTGGAAATTTCCATAATACAAAAGACATGACAAACCGAAAGAATGATAATCATCAATTCGACACCGGCAAGGATGTGCCGTGCGTGTAAAAATGCCGATCACCACTGATTTTGTGAGTGAAACATCACAGGTGTTGAGCTAGACGTGGTCAATCAGATCGATTTGCCAATCGTTGCCAACTGTCTGTTGGTGTTGGCAGTCGGTCTGTTGCTGCGCACTTTGGCCGCGTTCTTTGCGATGACATTTGCTGGATTCTCAATCAAAGAACGGCTCTTCATCTCGCTTGCCTGGTTGCCGAAGGCCACCGTTCAGGTGTGTAGAATACCCTCTTTAAATTAAAGTTACTGTTTATTATATTGAAGTCATCTTTGTAGTGGGTTTCAACGATACTATGGGGACCAATCTGCCGTCAGCGTCCTGCAGTCCGAAAACGTGAATATTCTTCATTTCATGGTGATCGAAAGCAACGGGTCCCGGTCATGACATCATGAAGAGAGTTACCCATTTGTCAACTCTGTCAAGTGCTACTTTGCTGTTACTAGCTGACCTTGACGATTCAGGCTGCACTCGCACCGGTTTTCTACGACTCGGCTGTCGCTGATGGTCTGGGACCGGGGTATCTCACGATTGGACTCACGGTCAGTTTGATATGACAGAATCATCGTTTATTGAAACGTAACTCAATCCATTGCAGATTGTGAGCGTGGCCGTTGTTGGCATACTTCTGACAGCGCCCACTGGTGCCGTGCTCATGGCCTGGACCGGGCCGAAACTGTTACATAAAGACGAACCGGTCGCAGACCAGGAACTGCAAGCGATGACAGAAGAGACACGGGTGAAAGAGAGATGAGAAAATGTGATCGCTTGCACGTAATTTATCATCGAGCCCAACGGCATAAAAACGGGTATTGATATTATAGCAGCGGAGACCTATAAAAATAGAGCATCGAGCGACTATTTACAGTGGTTGATATAAAATATTAAAGAACAAGCTTGCTCATTTTTTCTGATCCGTTTATAACATAACACGAAACATATGCAAACTTCATTTTCTTTATTCGTCATTGTAAAAGCAGCGAATGCAGCATAAAACACCGGTAATGTTAAAGTAGATAACAATGGATACTTAATGTTTTTATTTAACGGCTACAAGGTGCAGGAATAACAGGACCCGAACAAATAACGATCATAATCGAATAGTTGGCTAATAGAACAACAACAAAAAACATTCAGGCAAATCACATCGGTTTTTTTCGGCCACGTTATTCTTGTTGTGCAATCGCATTCAAATGCTGATCAACCTCTTCATCAGAGAGCGGCCTGAAAACGACGATCAAAATAAAAGAGTTCTGACGGTTTCGCAAACAAACAAAACACGGAAAACATACGTGAACATTCTATTTTGACTGGTGATCACAGCAACCTCGATCTCGCTCGCCTTCAGATCAATGGCCAAACTGCTTTGCAACGACTGGAGGGCCAACTGGAATACAAAGATCAATGAAGGTAGTTAAAAAACTGAAAAACAAACGAAGCAATTCCAACACAGCACCTGAATAGTTTTCTCCTTGGTCAATTCCGGTTTCTTCTTCAGTTTCTTCTCTAATATGGACAATGCCGACTGTTGTTTCACGCCAACACTGCCAGCCAACAGCCCGGTGTAGTATCCAGCCGGATCGGCCTTGTACAACATGGGCTCGTTGCGCTCGTCATCATAGCCAATCATCAACATTGCTGCAAAGTGAACACACTATAGCAGCATGTTTTCAACGTTCACCAGGTCGGTGCATCCTGCTTATGCGTGGGACAAGAATATAATGAACCGAAACACCCGGCATTGCGGATCCGACAAGGATGTTTTTAGAGGCGTATTGATGATTTGCGTCACGATAGTTCTCAGGCAAGTAGTTATGTAGTAACAACTGTTTTCGCTATTCTAAATTAGCGGTATTATATCCATAAGCAAATACATCGTTCACTCAAAACAGTCCCAGGGATCAAGGCAGAGCAACGCCGATCAGCGATCATCAAAATTTGCGTGAGAAGAACACGTGCATGGTACGCACGATTTCAAAACGTGGTTTGATTCACATGGATAATATCAAAATAAACAGCACCACGCACCGCATCCTAGCGACCGCATTTCAGCGTTCTGAGTGTAGAATTGATTCATGTCGGCCACGCGCCTGGCCAGATGATCGCACGTGATCGCGTAGCCGTGCGTGTACTTCCACTTGGCTGCTTCGTACTGCAGACGCTCGGCTTGAAAACGGCAATCCGCTAGAATATTTACACGGTTGTCGTTTTACGTATCACATTTTGTGCAGGAAATTTGGGAAAACAACAACAGCACTCACGAACGATGCCGATGAGCACACATCCGATGGACGGCGTCAGAGAATACAGACTGGTGACCGAACTCGGAACGATCAGCTTGTCCTGCAACAAACAACAAGCGGATGGCGGTGCAGTAGAATAAAGCAAGCAATAACAGTTTGTTTCTCACATCGCAACACCTTACCGGAACTTTCTTGAGCACAGCCACGCACACGGTATCGTTGCCTTTCACGCCAACCGCCGTCAAGTTGGTCGAGTTTACGGCTTTGAAAGCATATTCTGCAATGTGTTGCGATTCAAACTCCAGCAACAGTTAAAGTAAGTTTCTAAATTCGCTGCCGTACCATAAAACACGCCACATACGTAGTTAACGTCAAGTTTTAAACCCGAACGTAAAATTTAGAAACATTCGGGCAGCGGACAGCCTAGCAGCTTGCCAGGCAGCTGTGCTATTTCAGTTGCGGAACAGCACAGGAACAATACAATTTTTACATCTTGTGTTCGTGCGAAAAGGAAACTCGAAAAATATTTTTGACAAAATGTTATGTCCAGAGAGCTTCCTCAAACCCAAAGCACCACGCACGGTGAGTAGAGAGAGCAGAGAAAACCGAAATGGCACGTCACGTACTTAAACTTTACTTACCGACTTGATAAATTCGTCCTTCAGGCGAGAAGATTGTAATATGACGATCAAAACCGGCAGACGAACCGCGCGACATCGTAAATTAATTTTCTTGAGCGTTTGTGAGAGGGAGGTCCGAAACGGAAAGAAAAAATTTTTTTCACAGGGGAAAGAAATGTTTTTCGTCATAAAAAAGCGAGCAAACAATACCCAGGAAAAAAATTAGGAAAAGTGCTCGTCTCGAAAAAAACGGAAAATATTGGCAAAAGACAGAAAAAATAGAAAAAAGCGTTGCCTGAGCAAACAATGTGTGGTGTGCAACAGTCACAATGCAAGTAATCTGCACACCAACCAGTGATAAACACAGGCAAATGGTGGGAACACGGATGACAAAAAGAGGGGCTGGAAAGGCAACATACCGTAAAACCCAAAATAGAAGGGGGCAGTGTAGTTCCTGGGGGGGGGAGGGGGGACCCCCCTCGGGTACGTCTGTTCCCCCTCCGAGGTACGCCTGCCCCACTGTTCCCCCTCCGGGTACGTCTGCTCCCCCAATTTTTTCCTAAAATGGGCAAATTTAGGCCTAAAATAGGCATTTTTAGGCCAAAAATAGGTAAACTTTAGGTGAAACCTCCAAAAAAACGCCAAAATACCCTTTTTATAGGGGATTTTTCGCAAAAGAAGGCAAAAATAGTCCAATTTTTCGACCTCAAAAAATGACTTTTTTCCGTCCCCCCCCCAAATTGGGACTTCCCCCCCCTTCCCCCCCAGGTAGGTACGTCTGTTCCCCCTCCGAAAATAGTGGAGGGTACGTCTGTTCCCCCTCCGGACCAGGAACTACACTGGAAGGGGGGGGGCTGTATTTTTTCACTGACCCCTTTTAGGGGGGCTGTATTTTTTTGGGGGGGGGGCTCTATTTTTGGGGGCTGTATTTTTTCGCTGCCCAAAATCTCAAAAAATGTTCCCAAAAATGCCCCTCAAATGGAGTTCTGTCAGGGTGTTACTGGTCATTATTGAGTGTTTTTAGGTGCAGATCTTCCATAAAAGGCTTTACGTCACCATATACTCAACCACAAACGTTGTACATAATGTGTCGTATACTCGTATGCAAGAACTTGACTTTACGACCCACAAGCGGGGAATTCCAAGTTGGGGGGGGGGGTGTATTTTTTGGGGGGGCTCTATTTTTTCACTGACCCCGTTTAGGGGGGCTGTATTTGGGGGGGGCTCTATTTTTGGGGGGCTCTATTTTAGGGAATACGGTAACAATAGCGCTCCGTAACTGTCATGATTTTTGCGTAACTAATTTTGGAGGTTGGGGGGCAGTGTGGTGGCAGGCCAATCGACCCAAGATACCCCTAGGGGGAAGGCTCCGCCTTTGAAAGGCACAAATCAACTGACTCGAGATACACTGGGACCTGGGAGCGGCTCGAGATAGATACCTTTCTTTCATCCATCTCTCTTAAAGGGCTCGGGACACAACCGAAGGAAGGGCAGCAGAGCACAACGTTATACATCGCTGGAAAGCACTGTGGCGGCACATATCACGCACAAATTTTAAGCTCCTTGGAGATTCGCTATCTCTTGGTAGAGCGACTTTTCGTTCCAGAAAAAAGTGAATTTTTGCACAAATTGGAACGACCGGTGCAGAAACCGCAAATGAGTTGAAAGTCAAGTAACACGTGGATAGGATTACAACAGCTTCTGGATAACTTATCATGAGAACTTCAGTCGCTCAATGCATTGCTTCACTCGGTGAGGGTGCGAAATGTTCCAAAAATCGGCCACATTTTTCGAAAACACAAGTTTGTCTCTAAATTTTGAGGCCGCGCTTTGTGTTGCAGAAATCAAAATGCAATAGAAATATAGAGCATTTTCGAAAGTACCAGAAAATAAGGTTTTTAAAATTGGAAACACTTAGATAGCGGCGTGACAGGCCGAAAAAGACCTAAAAATTGCCACTAAACTGCATAGTTGCATTCATTGACGGAAATGTGATGTAAATAAGCCACGTATTGCATTGCATTGGAAATGAGAAAGTCAAATAAACGCACAGTCCAACAACCTAGACGAGTTTCAAGACTTCAAACCCCATGGTCCGGCTGCTGCAGCCATGCCAACCTGAATAAGATATTTGGCTATAAGTCGTCACTGTTAGAGATTATTGCACATTTGATAGCATCAAACGATGTAGCTTCAACGTAGCTATCGAACGATATATAACATGCCCATACTATCTCTTACTGTGGGCAGGAAACGGTCAAAATTCCGAAATCCCACATGGTGACGTGACGGTTCATTCCAGAATCGTCAAAAAAGCAATTTTTTAGCCTCTGCACTTAAGCGTAAGAATTTATTGGGGCTTGTTATATATCGTTCGAAAGCTAATCCCGAGATACATTGTTTGGTGCTGTCACATTTACAATAGCTGCTAACAATAAGCATTTATAGCTGAATATCATATTCAGATTAGTATGGCTACCCAGATAGATCTGTAGACCTTGGGGTCTTCGGACCTTGATAGGTTGTTAAACCAGACGTTTCTCTCAATTTTTTGTTTCGAATCCGATACAATCTGTGGCCTTTATGTGTCACAATTCTGGCGATGAATATAACCACCTAACTTAGCGGCAATTTAATGGATTTTTAGGCCTGTCACGGAGCTAGCCATTAATTAAAAAATTTAAAAACCTTATTTTCTGGTACTTTTGACGATGCTCTATTTCCCCATTGCATTCTTATTTCCGTAGCGCTAAGCGTGACCTCAAAATTTAGGGACAAACTTGTGTTATCGAAAAATAAGGCCGATTTTTGGAACGTTTCGCACCCTCACCGTGTGAAGCAATGGTTTGAGCAATTGAAGTTGTGTTGATAAGTTATTCCGAAGCTGTTGTAATCCTATCCACGTGTTACTTGACCTTTAATGCATTTGGGGTTTCTGCACCGGTCGTTCCAATTTGTGCAAAAATTCAGTTTTTTCTGGAACGAAAAGTCCCTCTACCAAGAGATAACGAATCTCCAAAGAGCTTAAAATTTGTGTGTGACATAGGCTGTCGGAATGCTTTCTAACGGTATGTAACAATATGTCCTGCTGTCCTTCCTTCGGTTATGTCCCGAGCCCTTTAAGGGTTGACTCGAGTTCGAGATAGATACTTAGGGGGAGCGGGAGGGGGAATCCCCCATCCATCTACCACAGTGGGGGTGGGTGCAAGAAATTTTGGGGAGATAGCGTACCACAGTAATCTCGCGGGAACTGTGTTATTATGGGCTAAAATGGAATTTTAGTTGGGGGAGGGGGCTGTATTTTTGGGGGCAGTGTAGTTCCTGGGGGGGGGGACCCCCTAAGCCCTAAGGTACACTAATTTCCCCGGCCAAGGTACACTAGTACACACACTAATTTGCCCTGCCGCGGGTACACTAATTTCCCCAATTTTTGCCTAAAATGGCCATTTTTAGGCCTAAAATTGCCATTTTTAGGCCTAAAATGTGTGATTTTTCGGTCAATGTTCTCAAAAGTCGCCAGAATACCCTTTTTATGAAGAATTTTTTCCAAAAAGGGGTAGAAATAGGTCAAATTTTCTACCTCAAAAAGTGACTTTTTCCTGATTTTGCCTGCGTCTTCCCCCTTCCCCCCCAGGGAGGAACACTAATTTCCCCTCCGAAAAAGTAAGGAGGAACACTAATTTCCCCGCCGGACCAGGAACTACACTGTTTGGGGGGCTCTATTTTTCACTGACCCCTTTTAGGGAGCTGTATTCTGGGGGGGGTTCTATTTCAGGGAATACGGATGAAAGAAAATCTTTTCTTATTCTTTTCAATTTCATTCTTAATTCGACCTCCCAGTCTTGCCTGAGAAGGCCTTTTGGGAAACTCTAAGACTTTTGGTGGGGGAAGTTTGAAATCCTAAGAGCTAAGACAGTCTGAAATTTATGCGGCGTTTATGATAAACTTTCAACGATTTCAAGGAGGAAAAACAAGAATTAGCGCGTGAAACGATAAAAGTGCAGTGAGCGACCAAAACACAGATGCAAATCGCAGAAAAGTGACAAGAATTTGAAAACCCATACGAAAGGTACCCATCCGACGACAAATCGTACCGCCTGAGATGCCCCCAAAGGCGCCGACAACTCGTTCGACCTCATCAAATTCAATTTCGAAAGACGAGTTCGATAAACTAGTGGCAATTGTTGACCATCAAAGTGAACTGCTCGAAAATCAGAAAACATTGATTGAAAATTTACATCGGGAGCTGCTGAATCGCGACAAACAGTACGATCATATTTTGAAACTGCTGACCGAACTCGTGCCCCAAAACCGTACTTTGGGACACGCTGGTCATCCAATCAAAGAGTTCGGCGTCGAACTGCAATTGCAAAAGGACACCGAAACCGAACAGCGAAAATCGAAGGTGAACAATTTGGTTGCGTACAATTTCCCGGACAATGGCTGCGTGGTTGAGAGGAAGGACCGGGGCAATCCGGAATCGAATCCGGATTTATCAACGGTTCGCGATTGTGTCGTTCGACTGGGTGGAAATCCAGAATCAGTGACATCCGTTTTCAAACTTGGCAAATCAGGCTCCAAGGGTGCTCGACCGGTGAAAATTATTTGCGATAATTCTTGGACAAAACGTATGTTGATGTCACGGGACGGTGTGGATATGGTGCGGTCACAAACTGGCGCACCCTCCTTATGGCTGCGCCACGACCAAACCGATCTGCAGCGGTCCGTGCACAGAAAATGTGTTGCCGTTCTGGGCAAGGTTCGCGAACTGCCTGAAAACAAAAACAAGAAACTGGTTCTCCGTGATTCTGTTGATTATGGTCGTGCTGTTATCGTTGAAAAGAAAAGTGTCAATAACCGCATTTCACATGAATTCCATTGTGATCCATTTGATTTGAAGGTGCTCACCGATCTCGATTTATTGAGTGTGTTGAATGATGCAAATTCTAACAAGTCTAAGAAATAGGAAGGCAGCGATGCAGTGAGGCGGGGGAGCAGCAACGGCGGCAAACATAAAAATAAAAATAAATTCAATTCTAATTTTCCAGGCCTGAAACTATGTCACCTCAATGTGAGATCTCTGGCCACGGCGGTGAGAAGACGGGCTTTCGAAGAGTCAGTTCTGGATGGTCCAAATGACGCTATCTACCTGCTATGCGAAACTTGGCTGGATCCGTCTGTCCTGGACACCTCACTTTCTGTGGGCGGTGCCTATCAT
>JASAMV010003079.1:0-10511 GCA_030248065.1 Rhynchonema sp. JSB1_4
ATACATGGGTCGATATCAAACTTGGTGATCGGACGTGCTCAGGTGTGACTTGCCCCGGTTGCGCGTGATTCTTGCATTGAGTATATTAAGAAATTTACTGGAGCCATTAATTTCGTCCAAGTTAACTAATTTAGGTCGGGGAACATTTTTTCCGCAGGACGAAGCTAGTGGCATCACAGGTCAGGCCTCTTTGCTGAGATGTCTCCATTAGTCAGTTGCTGACCAGACGCAGTGGGTTAGTGCAACGCTTCACTCACAGCACAACAAACAACACAGAAGACCTTCGATAATACATTGGTAAACAGTGTTGTGTTCAAGCGCGTCTCATGTTCAGTTCTGCTTTACACCTTGTATACACAGCCCGTTTCTGAACTTGTACATACTGTATATGTCAAAACAAATGAATAGAACTGGCTACGCTTTGTGCCTTTGTCACCCCTATACCTCACGAAAAAACAAATTCGAAATCATACAACCCGATCAATATTTCAGACCGCAAAGCCAGCACCAAGTCAACCAGCCAAAAATCTGGCGGTGGTGGTGCATCAAAGTCGCACTCAATCAGCCACAACAACAACAACAAGCCGAAAACGATCACATCAACGGGACTGGCTGATGTTTCACAAGCGGACACAACATTGGCGGGCGAGTATCGACCCGGACGCATGACCCCACTCACAAAGTTGACACGGTTGTTTCCCGATCAGCGCACTGAGTTATTGGAGTTGGTCTTGCAGGTGCGTTGGACTTGTGATGTTTCAATATTCGTCCTTTTATAGTCATCTACTGTACTGCGTGATGTACATATGTTAACAAAAAATGTTTTCCTTTTATGGTCATCAATGTTATGACCATAAAATTAAATTAAAAATTATTAAATTAAAAAAATTAAATTTCCTTGCTGGTTCAGGGTTGCAACGGTGACGTCATGTCAGCCATCGACCATTTCCTGTGTGCCAACGAGTCTTCGCGTCAACAACAACAAGCAGTCCCCGTCCAGTCACGTGACCCCGGCGGACACAAACAAGCCCAGACCACATCGATGTTTGGGTCAGTGGCGGATCTGGTCAGGCCTTCACCTTGGACAAGTCCTCGTGGCCCTGGCTTGCCGCTCGCATTCCCCTGGAGTTTGTTGGGCGCAGCGTTGGCCACGAGCACTGGTAGTGCCCAGACTGCCGCAGCCAATCAGCAACTCGCATTCATGAGTCAACTGGCCAATCAGCATCCGCTGCCGCCCACACCGACCACGCCGCTCGATTTGAGCAGGGTACTGCACCAGCAGGTGGGAGAATTTCTAGTGTTGTTGCGCATTTTTTGACAAAATTCTAAAAGTTATGGACATTGAAGATTTGGATTTTAAAAAAAAACCAAATGATTTCAGAGCCAAAGTCTCGCGACCGGCGTTATCGCCAAACAGGACAAATTCAGCGATACATCCTCGGAGAAATCACTGTCACCCAGCCGGGCATCAGAATGATAAATTTTGCAGTTTTGCGTTTTTTTTCCTTTAAAAATTGCTTTATATTTTCAATGTTAACACACAACTTCTCACGAAATACCGTATTAGTTGGATTATATTTTTCATTTCCTGTTTTATTGCAATTTTGCAATGAGCTTCATAGTTAGTTAGTACTGCATATGTATTTTTGTGTACTCAGCTGCTCAGCCCTGCAGATACACACGTCAATGAATTCATATTAGGTGTCGATTGATTATACCATGGTTTTTATTATGTTTTAATACTTCGTTTTCTTCCCACACATAATTTTGTTTCTGTACCGATACTTTTACACATTTGTACCTGCAGGTACCGTAACCCAAATTATTGTGATATAATACTACGCATACTCTGTACAGGACTTACATATAATGTATGTATATGTGCTTCATTTGTGCATGGACAACACAAGTCACACATTGGGTGGCATTTTCGAAACGGTGTAAAGCTCAGTTGGGTGTAAAGGTCGGTGTAAGCTCGGTCGAAAGCTCGGTCGGTGTCAGCTCGGTGTAAACATAAAACATTCCACGTTAACAGCAGGCAATGTTTCATGTTTACACCGAGCTGACACCGAACGAGCTTTCGATTGAGCTTACACCGACCTTGACCCCCAACTCACCTTTCCCCCCCCACCAAAACAAAAAAAACCAAACAAAAAGACGAAAACAAACCAAAAAACAAACCTCAACAACATAAAAAACCACTAAAAAAAATTTTAAACACAACCCACACAAAACAGAAACACCAAAAAAAAATAACTAAACCCCCACAAAAAACATATACACCGTTTCGAAAATAACCCAAAAAAAAAAAACCCCAAACACAAAAAAAACCCCAACCAACAAACACAACCAAAACACACCCAACCCCCCCCACACCTCACCCATTGTGTAGCACCAATCCTGATTATGTGAGTGACGAAAGACACATTCTGTGAAAGATGACAATTATGTAACCAAAGCCAGTACATTGTACACTTTATGTTTGCTGGTAGTCTGTAAACGAAACACCAAGTGCCACTTCATTAACGTTTGACCAGACATGTACGATACTTGAGGGCGCCATTCAAAAAACGAGAAGGAACCGTTCTGTTTCTTAGAAGGGCGGGGTTCTCGTCTAGGTTGCCAAATGGACATTATGCTACAGTGTCCTTTTACTCATTCTTGTGTTTGCCCATCATTTTTTGCAACCACTTGAAATGCTCCGGAGCCTCAGGCATGCACAGTTGCATTTTAGGATTTTCTGCAACTGTTCTTTTTCTATCGATACAAAGATGCTTTTACACTGTCCTGCAGAAATTCCCGTGGAAAATATCAATGTTTATACAATCTGTGTCTGACTCAAGCTACCGTAACCCGACGGGATGGTAAAATTGAGCAAACAACAAAAGCAGATATATAAAATGCGGAAAGTGATACGTTTGCAGTTCGCATGTGCATGTTGTTGACTTGTAGCAGCAAGAAGAAGCAAAAGCGACAGGAAGTCAAGAAAGAGACACTCCAAGTGTACGCATGGGGGTTGAGCGCTGCTGCAATTCTGATTTTGTTTCATGCAATGGCCTGACGTGTGCAAGAATAGAAACACGTTTAGCACAGCGCAACCGTGCGTGACGTTAAACTGAAACAAGCATATAGATCTCCGGTTTCAGGTGCAAATTGCAAGGTCTTTGAGTTCCTGACTTATCCGCTGCTGGTTCCTGTAGCTACCATGAATGTTAATAAAACACAAATATTTGCTTTATCTTCTTATTTCTGATTTCGATTCCGGAATACTGAACTGTGCATATGCGCCAAGGCGAGATTTGAGTGAATATCGAATTTTTGGCTAATGTCACATTAGTGGGTCAGGAAGCGGCGGTAAGAGAGTGGAACCAGAGTGCTTGTGCTTCTTTGTGTGCGGTCCGCTATGTCAAGCAAGCCGTGGGTTTCTGGATCATGAGAACGTCTTTTGCCTGAAACGCGCATGTATACTGTAACGAGGTGGTACCTACTGTACAGCACACCTGCTGGTACCCGAAACGCGACGCTTGGTCATTTCTGCTTTGAAGGTATGTAATACCGTGCGTGACCTTCCAATATATACGTACATTTACATACTTTCCGATGACCTGGTTCACCGTTAATGAAAACAGGAAAGAAACATGCGCGAAGAGGCACTACAAAAACCCATGTTTTGTCATTCAGATTCAGGTGTGTACTATATTGTTTATGACGTTTCATTCGTGCACCAACACTGCTCGTGTTTAAGTTCATAATCGACCGATGAAATTAAATCGACCTTCCAGACTTTCCCTCGTCAGTAATGTTTGAGTTCTGTACAAAAGTACACCATCATACGACACGCACATAAAAGACAGTTGAACACAATATACGATTCCAAGATCACAATATCCTCACCCATGTCATGATATTTTAGATTATAACACAGTTTTGAAGTCACAATTTAGTATTTGAGAAGGTCCAAGTTTGGTTTGATCGTCAAATAAACGGTTCACTATCGGTGCTGCTGTCCATGACGTTGATTGGCTGAAACGTTTTGTGCCCATTAGTGGAAATAAAACCGGGAGCTGTCACTTCTTCACACTGTATATGTGTAGGTATTATACGGTGAGACTTCTTCATAGTGACTTTTCGAAAGCGAATGCTATATTTTCGCCCATGCAGCGTTTTTGTATCTTATGCGTTAACGTGCTGCACAGTGAATCTTCAAAAAATGATCTGTCCCAGTTATGTCCCCAGTGGGTACTGGGTATATTGACGGTACCCGACAATCATTCATACGTCTATTTTAACTAATGTGTTTGATTGATAACATCCAAAATAACATGGCACGAAAAAGGTCTAACCGTTGCCTCAAAATCCAGCACACGAATGAATCCTGGCGCTTGACCAGCGGCCATCAATCCCGAGAAATCAGCGTCTTCGCTCTGCGATGTTTCTGCAAAACGGAACTGAATTTTCCTGAAAATCAGGGAAATTATCCAGAATTATTTTTGAATTCCAGACCATAAAATGCCGATTGTAGGAGGGCGCGACGTAGTTTTCGATCCTCGATCTGCTCCCGATAGTAATCATTGACTTGACGTTCGTGTTCCCATTCCTCGGGCGGCACCAGAACGTACGGGTCCGCCGGTTGCGGTGCCTGGGAACTGAGATCTATATGAGCAAAAATGTCACATGATCGGAAACGGAACCCTTGTTGGTCACCATTTTTAGGCTTTTTCTAAAAAAATGTTTGCGGCTTGCTTTGTGGCAGCGCACGATATCGTATTGAAAATGGGGACGCACGTTCGCAAACCAGAAACCTTGAGACACAAGAATCGGTTGCTCCAACTCTAAAGAACACTTTAAATTTGATGTTGAAGATCTCGCTACTTCGACAGCTTAACTGCCAGAGCAGTCACCCCCCCGGGTTAGCGGAAAAGGACCTGGTTTCGAACCCAATTTGGAGCAAAGCTTGTTCATCAACGATTTTGGTTTGCGCCCGCGTGTTCCCCCCGTTCCATGCGAATTGTTCACCGTGCCCGGAAGTAACTACCGGAGCTGTTTCGCAACTTTTTTGGTGCCAGTTTGGTCTTATATACGCCTTTTCTGCAGGCATATGCTAATTTTGGTTAAAAAAACAGCTTGTTGAGTTCTATGATGATTATATATTTCTGCACTCACAATTTCCTTGAAAAACGCCGGTCCCTCGAGCTCCACTTTCTTGCCCACTTTGTAATACGCGCGCGCCTCGGATTCGGTTTGCGTTCGTTCGCCTGAATCATCAAGGAAAAGATCAGGATAACATCAATTTTCAGAAATTCTCCTGATGTTAATGTTTCACTGACCTTGCGAAACATACGATCCGGTCGACGACGGTTTCTTGTGCACCGAGTCGGCTTCCTGCAGAGAAAAAGTCGATTAGAAAATCGAAAATGGACACTGTGAAACATCAGACAACCAACTTTCAACACAATCTGCACGCGTGGTTGCAGGTCCGGTTCAGACTTGCTGCGTCCCTGTTTGATGCACAAAGCCAGACCCAGCAATTGACCCAGATGTTTGCGCTTCATCGCAATTTGTGTCGGTCCGTCCGATGATTTTGATCGCTTCTTCTTGTCAACCTACAGTAAGCATTTCTAGGCATGAGCCTGAATTCAGGCCGGAACCGAAATTAGTTTATGGAGTAAATTTTCAATCACCACTCGACCTCTGAGTCGGATTTCGCTTTTTTCGCCTTTTTGTCCTTCTCCTTCTTTTTCTTCTTTTTGTCCGCGTCTTTGCTTTTCGACTTTTTCGGTGAGATGACACCTGAGTATGAATGCGTGAGCGTGATGCCTGGGGTTTCCATTTGCACCCCCCGGATTGCGTCACAATCTGTCCCCTCACCTTTCAGTACGTCCAATATCGATTTCGGTCCCTCGTCATCAGCCGGCGGTGAAGATGCACCACTTTCCTCTTTTTCTTCTTCGCTCTGCAAACATCGTTCGTTGTCATTAAATATATTTCTGTTTACTGCATATTTTCCCGGGCGTCTGGTGCACCAGGTCATCATCAGTCCAACGGGTATATATATCATGATATCATTATCGTGTTCACAAAGTATTTTTTATACTCGAAACTAAAAAAGCAGATATAAGAGCGCACCTCATTGTCACCGCCACCACCCAAATTCACCAAATCCAACCCCAAATCGGGCACAGGCGCGTCGCTCGACGCATCGCTGCTCTCATCACTCTCTTCTTCGGATTCTGAAAAACCCAGAACTTTTGATTTTTCATCTCAACTATTATAATGAAACATCAGCCGATCACACGGACGACCTTGACCGCGTTTGACTTTAACGAATTTACGATCGGCTGGCATTGACGACCTATCCGAACTCGTCCTGGTGATCAACGAGAGAATGTCGATCTGACTGTCGGCACTGCTCGCACTCGAATCCGCCGTGGATTCCTGCGCGATTGATTAATTGATTGAACGAAGTGAATGGGTGGAATTCACGAAACGGCTGAGTGAACAGTTCGCGGTGGAATGGATCCGATAGCGGGCGTGTTTTGTACGGAGCTTTCCACTCAAATTTCCACTCAACCGCTTCGTGATTTCCACCCCATATATCCAACAAACAGCGTGTGCCAGCCAACGCCACATATAAACATACATAGGAAACGTCACCAGAAATCATACGAGCATCAGGAGCCAGACTCAACACGGTCGTTGATTCCTGTGACAGGATAATTGTTTGATAAACACAAATAAGGCACAGATCAACAAGTCCATGTAGCGAACGCAAACAAAGTCTATCAACGGTACGTATGTACATACATACATACATTCGAAACGTGACCACAAATGACAGGGGCATCGGGACGACCCAACACGGTCGCTTTCTCCTGCAATTTGTTGAATAACCGGTAAGTTCGCTTCGGTTGTTTGGAACAAAGAATGTTAAATGGCGTTTCGTGTGATCACCAGGGGACGATGAAGAGAAAGACACAAAATATACGCAATGGTACCAACGTTGTAAAATTATACTTCACAACCAAACTGACAAGCCACTTGACGCCTGATGCATGGAATCCACGCACAAGTTCAAACAGTTGGACATGTTACACAAAAACCATGCTGGTAACTGACTATTTGATTGATTTACTGGATTACTGATTCACTACTTAGTCGATAGTTCTTTATAAAACCCGTCATAAAAGAGTAAAGCGCCTCAAAACGAACAGCGTATGGATTCACGTACGGCCCACCATCGGCGATGGCCAAATTCAATGCCATTGGGTCGAAGCTTTGCGTTATTCGGCTCGGACCCTCGGGTCTGTAGATTTGTTGGTGTCGATTCAATATATATGGTCTACTCGTTGAAACATCAATTTGACAGGCAAGCTTACTGTACAGCTCTGATTGCTGAAGTCTCAAAAGTGACCGTCGCAATAGTATATGATTTGGGAGCATACCGTGCTTTTGGTTACCAAGGTTCAACTTGTTTTCACACACCACGAGTGGAAGAACTCCAGGAAACACCGGGGACTCCAAAAAATATATGTGCGATCTGGTTCTTAGGCTCGTTATACAGTGCGTATGAAGCTTGTGCAATCCGTTGTGGCCCGATAACAAAGGATGATCACATGACCAACTTGGCAGCTCCAGGTTGTTCCATTTCAAGTGTTACTTTCGACCGCGGCACATTGTCTCGGTCCGGTCGTTGTCCGTCCAACAATGCCTGCGCCAACAAGGTGGCCAGTGCGTGCGCCGAAACCGGCTGCTGCCGCCCGCCCCCTCGCGTTGGCGACACGCCACCAACGGCGCGTAGACCTGGGATTTGGGTGAATTTTTTTTAGCAAAATTCAGAAATTTTGGTGGTACTTTGCCAAAAAAAGGCTGAAAATGTAACAAACTCTCAATTGTGGTACGTAACGCCTGCTCGGAGTTGGTTTCCGCCAGGTGATTTGGTACGCTGTAGACTTGTCCTTGTGACTAAAAAAATTAAGCGAAATACGAGATTTCAGATACCAACTCGATGAAAATAACGTGGATTGTCATACCTTTGGTCTTCTTTTAATTTTATCTTTGAACATGACCAGATCTCGAACATTTCGCCAGTATGAGTTGTAATCGTGGTTGTGTTTCCGGTTCGTTTTCGATGTTTCACGTGATTTGATCGCGTGCGACGAGCGATAGTAATAATAGCTGATGCCGGCCATTGACACACCGAATCCGACAACCAAAGCGCATGTCAACAACGTTAAAACACTTGATGAAGTACCTGAGACAAACTTATCAACATTTTAGGTAGAAAAGTTCAGCAAAGTTCTGCAAGTTAAACAAACTGACGCCAACCAGCCGCGCTTGTAGCTACGCGTTGTTCGGTGTTCGTTGATTGACCGCTATTATCGATCGGTTTTAAATGCACCAAAGGGCAAACGATCAGCAGCAGAATGGTGATTGAAACGATGCGAATCATGCTGATTGATGATAGCGAATCAGGAATCGGTTTGAAATCTAACTTTTCCATACGAAATCAATAGCAAATGAATGACGATAAAGGCAGTCTGCGGGAGGTTGTCACTCAGCCCCCGAATACCGTAACCGACCGTAATTTTGATCTGCAAGGATCGTGTCGAGACCATTTTGTTTTTTATCTATGTTTTGCGTGTTAGCGCCAACACCAACAAACATTTCGAAGTTTGGTGATCGACGCGCACGATGACAATTTCCAGCTTACTGCCGCTAATACACGTGTCGACAGCAGCGATCAGCATGGGTCTCGCAACGATCTAGCTTGCGGTGGGTTACGGTATTCGGGGGCTGAGTGACAACCTCCCGTAGACTGCCTTTACTATTTTGTGAACGTTTATGCTGCAAATCAATCAAGTTCCAATGAAATTGGGACAAACAAATCGGTTTGGGACAGGGCCACGTGGGGCGATGGGACACAAAATTGACCATGACACTTGAACGTGAAGCAAGAAACATGAAGAAGAGAAAACGGATTTTTCGCACGCAGAGATTTGGGCCCGCCGAGCCCGACACCGACTGACCAGAGGTCGCAATCGGGCCGGGTCCGGCCCGTCCCGAACCCCCAAATCTCCGGCCCGGCCCGAACCTCCAAATCTCCGGCCCGGCCCGATTTTTTGGCTCAGATTTTAACCCAATTTTTGTCATAATTTTTGCGATTTTTGAATCTATTTTTTTGGTTGAAAATAAATTTGTTTTCAATGGTGTGGCTGGGGGGGGGGGGGGCGGGGGGTGGGGGCGGTGCAGTACTTGGTCAGGGTCTTGACGATAGATAGATTGAGACCAGTGTAGTTCCCTGGTCCGGCGCGGCGGTTAGTGTACCTACCCCTTTTTTCCGTGCGGCGGTTAGTGTACCGTAAAAACCTAAATACCGCCCCCCCCCCCGGAATAGAGCCCCCCCCGTAATACAGCCCCCCCAAAAAGGGGTCAGTGAATTAATAGAGCCCCCCCGGAATAGAGCCCCCCCCCCCTAAGTAACATCCCCTATACAGTAGTGTATTAACGCTTGATAGTGGTGCACAGGTACATTTATGCACGTTTGTTGTTCGTTCAGAGCACATAATACGCCTCTTATTGACGACTAGACGCGAATAAATGCGACTACAAGCGAAAAAACATCCTCTCAAACCCCTTTTTAGGGGTTTTCGGGGGTATTTCTGGGAACATTTTTTTCAGGTTCGGGTCAGTGAATTAATAGAAGCCCCCCCGGAATAGAGCCCCCCCCGTAATAGAGCCCCCCCAAAATGGGGTCAGTGAGTTAATAGAGCCCCCCCCTTCTATTTAGGTTTTTACGGTACCTACCTCGCTGGGGGCAGTGTTGGAGGTGGGGGGGGTTTGGGGGGGGGGGCCCCCCCCCCCAGTACAGTAGGTATCCCCCTCGCCTGGTACAGTAGGTATCCCCCCCGATGTTTGGCATGGTACAGTAGGTATCCCCCCCGATTTTCACCCCGGTACAGTAGGTATCCCCCCCGATTTTGCCTCAAAAGTGCCAATTTTTGACTAAAATGGCCAAAATTAGTGTAAAATCAGTGGTTTTTACCTCAAATTACCCCAAATTCGCGCGCTACGCGCGCAAATACTACGTTTTCACACGATTCCACGCATAATAAACACATAAAAAATTTTCACCCCAAAACCTAACCCCCCCCCCCCCAAAACCCCCCCCCCCCCAAACCCCCCCCCTGGGTACATAACCCCCCCCCCAGGCCATCGGCTCTGGTACAGTAGGTATCCCCCCCTCTCCGAGCGCGGTACAGTAGGTATCCCCCCCTCCAGAGTACCTCCAACACTGGCTGGGGGGGAAGGGGGGGAAGACCCAAATCCAGGAAAAAGTCACTTTTTGAGGTAGAAAATTTGACCGATTTGTACCCCTTTTTGGAAAAAATTCTCCATAAAAAGGGTATTTTGTTTGGCGACTTTTGACATCATTGACCTAAAAATCACCCATTTTAGGCCTAAAAATGGCCATTTTAGGCCTAAAAATGCCGATTTTAGGCACAAATTGAGGC
>JASAMV010003082.1:0-12379 GCA_030248065.1 Rhynchonema sp. JSB1_4
AATTGGAAGTTTGTGACTGTGAGACCTGAATTGGAAACAAAGCATACATCAATGAAATCACATAAAACATGGTCAAGCTTGCATTTAGCCACTATTGCAGCACGACGGTGGTGTCGTCAATCGCTCGTGAACGTAAAACAGTGAGTCCGTTCAAGCATCGCATTGTGTTCGACCTGGACACTCTTTGTGCGCACACCCCTGCCGAGGCAAGGAGTCCTGCTGCACCGTTGGTCAATGACGACCTGCAGAGGGTCGGACAAATGGTGTCTGATGTGGATCACTTGATGTTTGAGAGTCGATTTGAAAGTGGCAATTTGAGACGGGCTGTGCAGGTTTGTATACTGAAGCGGAATAGAACACTTTGCAGTTAAGCTCACACATGTTGTTGTCTCATGCTTCATCAGCCAACTAACTTTTTTCGTTTATTCGGTTCTTTACTTTTGCAACGATAAAACTCTCTGGCAACTTGCCGTCTGTATTGTGCCGGTTTGTTCAGCCCGATGTAAACGTCTGTCGCTGCTAAAGTTGCTTGTCCACACTGACCTGAACCTGGTGCTAAAAAATTTTGTGACACTTTCTGCTCAATCAAAATGACCTACTTTATTGCAGACCGGTCCCAAAGAGTACGAGCTATTCATGTCCCCCGACATCAACCAATCAGCATTGCATCATCAATGGTTCTATTTCGAAGTGAGCAATATGGAGGCAGAGGACTCGTACACGTTCAATGTTGCCAATGGACTCAAATCACGATCGATGTTTCAACAAGGTTGGGACAAGTTTTCTTGGACTGTTTTTTTCATACTTTCGCGGGTGTAATGGGATTGCTTTTTGCTTTGGAAACCGTCGGGTCCCACACGTGTTAAGCATCAACCGACTTGCCTTCTGGGACTGCAACTGTTGATTGTGTTTCGTTTCATTATAGAAGCTGGTTCGGTCGGTCGTTTTTTTGAAGTGCGTGCTAGCGTGAAGCAGAACAGTTTAGCTTAATAGGCGCAGTGTTGTTGAATGCAACCAACCTCAACCCTCCCTTCCCGTCGCCAGGTATGCAGCCAGTGCTATTCTCAGTGATCGAGGCAGCCAGTGGCCGATCTGGCTGGGTGCGTGCCGGTCACACTATATGCTACTACCGTAATCAGTACAGTGCACCCGTCGTCAATGATCCAAAGTCACCCACAAAGGTTGGCTATGTTTTAGTTCGGTTGGGTCCGGAGTGGTTTGCATTTGTCGTTCGACAACAACGCGGCAGCGCTACGGCCGAGTTTATAATGTGATTTCAGGCTCCCAAACCTCGATCGAACGGTGTGCCGAAAGCAAGTGACGGCTTCTACACTGCCCGATTCAGTGTGTGTTTCCGACATTCACACGACGTCTGCTACATCGCATACCACTATCCCTATCCATACTCGTATTTTCTCGTTAGTTCTGATTTTCACCTTAATTTTTGTCGATTGACACTCGGGTGCGCTTACATTTCTAAAAAAACATAACAAAAGAAAACGGTCGGAAAGATCTTGTCACACGCGCGTCGTGTCTAAGGGTTACACCGTTACACCCAATGGTGCCTTAAGAGCTTTTTGACGTGGCGTTCGTTTCCGATCAAACTCAGCAGTGATTGCTTATAAACCCGCCGACATTCAGACACAAATGAGTCAGTGGAATCGTATACGATCGTCCGAGCTGTACTATCGACTCGACACACTGTGCACGTCGCTTGGGGGTTAGTTTTATTACAATTTCACTACATTACAGATTGTTTAAAATTTGCGTTTGTCAATTCAGGCAATCCGATGCCGGTGATGACGATCACACGCCGTGGTGGCACTACATCAGTTCGTGCCCGACAATACGTGGTGCTAAGTGCACGTGTACATCCGGGCGAATCGAACAGCAGTTGGATGATGCATGGTATGCTCATATGGTACATTGTTGGAATGGCATTTATTTTATTCATTTTGTTGTCTCATGTCGCAGGCGCACAAGAGAACAGCAGTTTCGGCCATTAGATTTGTAGTCTGGTCCAAAAGCAATTTCTGCTACCACGGTAAATACGCGTGTGAAGTATTTGAGCAGATGCCAGTGCCACGTCGGTCTGTATTCCAGGCGCGATTGCCTTTTTGCTCAGCGACCATCCGGAAGCGCGCGAACTACGCAGTCACTTTGTGTTCAAAGTTGTACCGATGCTCAATCCAGATGGTGTCATCAATGGAAGGTCGGTCGTCGGACCAAAAAATGACATTGAGTTGGTGTTTAAGTGATGTTGTCTCATTCCTCTGTCATATTCCAGTCACCGTTGTTCACTATCGGGCCACGACCTAAATCGGCATTGGCTGACTCCGAGTGTGACCGTGCATCCAGAGATATATGAAACGAAGAATCTGATGTTGCATTTGACGGAGACCATCGGCGTCAAACCATTTGTTAGACTATTATGCTCGATTAATAAAAAATTTTCATTTTTGTTTGCAAAAATTATATATTTTCGTTTCTATGTGCCCAGGTGTTCTGCGATATGCACGGCCATTCGAAGAAATGCAATGTGTTTCTGTATGGCAACAATCCGGAGAAGTCCTGGCTACCACGCGATCACACACTACCGCATCGATATGAATTCTATGTGAGTGTTGGCTGAGTGATGTTTCAAGCGTTGGATTCTTGATTGAATGTGTGTTACAGCAGCGCTTTCCATATTAAAGTAACCGAGAAAATGTGAAAAACTGCATTCTGGTGGCTTTTGGTAAAACACGTTTTGCGACTGCAGGCCAGGCTTTACGTTTCAAACTTGTCGAAGCACACATATGTGAAACAAGTTAACAATACCAGGAACTGCCCGAACGTCTGGACCAAACCGCACCAGCCTTCAGCCTCAACGATTGCAGCTTTCAAATTCAACGAACAAAAGAGGGCACTGGGCGCATAGTGGCATGGCGGCAGTTGGGAATTGTTAGGTTGGTCGTGAAACGAGTCCGTGTTCACAAAAATGTGCAACTGGATTGGTGGTATCTTTGTGGTCAAACGATAACATTTTCAGCGTAAAGTATTTTTCCAGGTCTTACACAATGGAATCTACCTATTGCGGCTGCAATGTTGGACCATATCAGGTTTGAACTGTGTGACATAATCCCAGGGTAACAACTTCTAACTATACCGACGCAAAATGCGCTGTGCATGCAGGGCAAGCATCTGGGTACACGCGAGCTGCAAGAAATGGGCCGATGTTTCTGCGAGTCGTTACTTGACTTGATTGACCGACCGTCACATCCCAACACTCCAAGCGTGTCCGGCACTCGCGGCTCGACCCCCGGCGATTTGATATGATGTTTCAATAACTGTTCATGTTTTTAATGTGGCCAAATTATTTTGGATAACATGTTCGTGTTGTGTACTCTCTATATATTATTGACCAGTTTTAATATTTTATGTGACAATATTATTATTGGACTGTCTCTTCTCCAAGTTCTGTGCGTCTCATAGCGTTTAGGCTCACAAATGATCAATATTACTCTATGCTGTGTTGTCAGAGCTTTATGCGACTGTCTCAGTAATAATTATTGGCGTTTCATATCAGCTTCTTCATTCTTAATTGTTGTTAGTGCAATTTCTTACCTGACGGCTGTTTTTTATTTTGATATTAGTCATCTGTCGCATAATCTTCACTTCAGTAGGTACCCACATTCTGCACTCACGCAATGCAGTCAAAATTTGAAGCTAAATATATTTATACGATTATACATAAGTGCTTTTTGTTCAAGCGAGTGTACAATATCGTGGCAGGGCATCGTTTCTATTATTTTGTAATTCCACTGGCAATCTGGAAATGCCAGTGATTATTTTGTAAGTAAAACATTCTAGTCAGCAATGATTTCGCGTGTTCCGTTTGTTGGAGAAACGAGCTGGCATTTTGTGTTTTTTTGGAAATTTGTCACAAATAAATCGGTAGCTTTCGCTGCACTATCCGAGCTAAATTTGTAGGTTTGCTGTGATACCATCATTCTCCTAAGCGATATTTTCATTTCTAAACACGAGATTTCCTTTTATTATATCCTTTTGTCATCTATTGTCCCGTATCTCTTTGCCTTTCATGACCAGGCCAAGTAATAAAGATGACAACGATAATTGTCTTTCCGTCAGAGCGCGATACTACATTGTAATAAAATTGTAGCGTAACTTGTAGCTGTCAATGCCACATGACAAAAAACAATTAGATAAGCGAATTTTAGGAAATCAAAGTGCTTGAAAGTTAACCGTTATGGGCCGCAGAAATACTGAAACAGCGAAAAAGGACGACACTAAAATAATGAGAAACTATATTTCTACTGCTGTTTAGATAGACTAGAAGAGCGAGCTCAACAAATATAGAGAACCGACGCGGTATAAAAATGCAGGACTAGCAACTGCAGATAAAAATTGCATCAATCATCATTCAAACTGAGCGAATATTGACTGTAAATTGTGTGAGACAGTCGTAGATAAATAAACATTCAATTCAACAGTGACACGAGTAAGCAAAGAGCCATGCTAAACTAGCGAGCGCATGACAACATAGACAAATTTTTTAGATCAGGTCAGTCACAAACAATTATGTTATTGTCGAGGCACGTAGGAAGGAGACGCACCAAATCAATATGCACACATGAGCGACAAATCTACAATCCCTTTCGGTCCAAGATGCACCGCATAAATAATTGGAACACTAAGATTACAATTACAGACTCTTCACCCTCTCGCAAATATCCTGTGTAAATTCGGAGCATTTGCCTGAGCCTCCCAAATCTCCGGTTTTGTATTTTCCGTCAGCTATAGAGTCCAAACAGGCCTTTTCAATGCGGTCAGCGAACGTGTGCAGGTCCATATCGCGTAACATCATCACACCAGACAGAAGCAGGGCGGTCGGATTGGCCTTGTCCTGCCCGGCGATATCTGGCGCGGTGCCGTGAACCTGACAAAAATTGTGTGATAAGCTCCATTTTACAGTTTCTCTACAGTTCGTGCAGAAACGTTTTTAAAGTCGACTCACAGCTTCAAAAAGTGACAATCCTTTTCCAACGTTGCCACTGGCCGTCAGACCTAAGCCACCAATCAATCCGGCTGCCAAATCGCTGAAAACCACTGTCGGTTTCTTATGAGACTTGAGCAACAAACGCGATCGTTACCTGAGAATATCTCCGTACAGGTTGGGCATCACAAGCACGTCATATTGCGTGGGATCTTGCGACATCTGATGTGATTATTTGGAACATTAGATATGAATAAACAGATTAACAAAACGGCACCAACCATAAGGCAGACAGTGTCGAGATAGGCCTCATCGAATTTGATGTCCGGGTGCTTTGCTGCTTCTTCACGGCAAATTCGGAGGAACAGACCATCAGACAGACGCATCACGTTCGCTTTGTGCACCGCGGTCACTCGTTTTCGGCCTAGGATTGGACATACAGTTGTGCTGTGTTCTACGTTTGCTGCAAAATCTTAGTTTATCATCGTGTCGTCGACGTGTTGCGAAGAATCGCACACTGTTTTTTCGCCAACCTCACCTTGAGCCTTCGCAAATTCGAAAGCGTACCGGCAGACACGTCGTGACGCATTTTCGGTGATGAGTTTGATGCTCTGAACAACACCGTCGACAATCTGAAAAAAGGCATTTAATAAAGGTTTTATTGACATGCAAATATTATTTGTGTAAATCAACCTCGTGCTCAATTCCCGAATATTCTCCTTCAGTGTTTTCTCTGATGGTCACCAAATCGACGTTATCGTACGGCGTTTTGTGTCCGACAATACTTTTGCACGGACGAACGTTGGCGTAAAGATCGAACTCTCTGGACAATAAAACAAGCAACGTTTTTTTTATTTTGAGCGCTTGTTTCCGTGCTTGCTTCAACTAGAACAGGTAAAAATGCGAAAAGCACTAACTTTCTGAGGGCCAAATTCAGTGATCTGTGCCCTTTGCCCACGGGCGTGGCCAGCGGGCCTTTCAGTCCGATCTTATTTTCGTGCATCGACGTTATGCATTTCTTAGGGATGCGCATCACGCCGTCGCGGCCTCGAACCGGCGTGACGTCAACCGGCTCCCAATCGATGGGCGCCTAAATCAAAAAATGATGACTTCCAACAATCTTAAAAATAGATCACCGTAAACACCTGAATACAAGGGTGTTGCTCTACATTTTCAATGACTCCATTTTGGAAGGCTGTGTTCCGGAGGAGGGGTATACTTGCGGATGAAAAAACCGTTTTTTTTCGTGAAAAAACACGGTGTTTAGGTATTTTTCCGACTGTTTCCGGAGGTGAAAAAGAACGCTGCGGCTTGGAAACATTTTTAAGAAAGCCATTTGTTCGCAGAAGGTTTGGCTTCTTGGGCCAAACCTTGAGTAAACCCGTCCCTTCCATTGCAAAATCGAAAATGTGCGCTTTTTCTCTCAAAGCAGCTGACCGCTTCAATTTTTGCCTAAAAGGGGCATTAGGCCTAAATTGGGTGATTTTGTTTTTGCCGAAAGTCGCCAAAATACGCTTTTCATGAAGATTTTTTCCAAAAAGGGGAAAAAATCGGTCAAATTTTCTACCTCAAAAAGTGACTTTTCTGAATTTGGGTCTTCCCCCCCCCTTCCCACCCAGAGAGGTACACTAACCGCCGCTCCGAAAAAATGGATAGGTAGTCTAACCGCCGCGCTGGACCAGGAACTAAATTGCCCTGCACTGGGAATTTATCCTCTGTAAATTTTTCGGTTTTTTCACAAAGTATAACGAACCGTTTTTTCGCAACTATGCAACAAAGGCTGTCCAGCAGTGCAGTTCCTGCGGGTCTCCCTCGTGTCCGGTATCCCCCTCCGGATCCGGACCAGGAACTAACAGAGGTCGAAAACGCAGGCCGGGCCGAAATTTTTGACTTGGTCGGTCGACCAGTCCGGCGGGCCGACTTTACCTTCGGCGGGGACCGTTGTCGATCTGTGAGACCAGTGTAGTTCCTGGGGGAGGCTGTCCCGCTCGGGTACGCTATCTCCCAGGTGGTACACTATCCTCCTATCTCCCTCCCCGGGTGCACTATCTCCCCCAATTTTGCCCAAAATAAGCATTTTTAGGCCTAAAATGGACATTTTTTGGTCTGTCAGAAATCGCCAAATGCCCTTTTTATAGGGAATTTTTTCCAAGAGGGGCCAAAATGGTCAAAATTTTCACTTCAAAAAGTGACTTTTTCCTACATTTGGGTCTCTTACCCTTCCCCCTCGGGGGTACACTACCGACGAAAACCTAAATAGAAACCCCCGAAAAGGGGTCAGTCAGTGATTAATAGAGGCCCCGAAACCAAATCCCCCGTACATTAGTGTATTAAAGGCTTGATAGTCGCACACAAACACAACACAGGTACATGTATGCACGTTTGTTATGCGTTTGGATTCGGAGGATATAATGCGTTTCCAACTGATGAATAGACACGTATAAACGAGATCGAGAATACCAGCCAATAAACCCCCTTCAAACACCATTTTGGGTGTATTTCTGGGAACACTTTTTTTCAGACATTCGGGGCAGTGATTAATAGAAAAGCCCTTGCCCGGAATAGAGCTTCTCCCCGGAATAGAGCCCCCAAAATGCGGTCAGTGATTAATAGAGCCCTTTCTCTTTAGGATTTTACGGTATCTTCCCCTCCGAAAACGAGGGCTCCGCTATCTCGCCCTCCGGACCAGGAACCACAATGTCTGAGACTGTTTTTTGAAAAGTTTTCTTGAACCAGAAACAACAAAACAAACCCCAGCCGCTTCGAAAATCTTCACAACTGAGTCAGAAATTTCCGGCCCAATTCCATCCCCGGGAATTAGCGTCACTTTTCGGATGCCGCCATCCGCGCTCGATGACACTGTGCGAGCAGTGGACAGGGAAATCGATTTTGTGTTGATCACGCGCGACAAATGTGCTGCATTAAGAATTCGTTGCATGGTCTTTGATGGTATTTTCTTCAGTTCTAAAATAAAAAAAATAAATCTGTGCTGTTGTCTGTGCTTGTTAGTTATTAGTTTATTGCGTCGGCATTGCACCTAGTATGTCAAATTTTAGGTGCAATTTGCACCTAGAATTTTGTTTTAGGAACAAAATGTGAAAATCTGGGTGCAAGTTGCACCTACCGTCAGTGTAGTTCCTGGTCCGGAGGGGGAGATAGCGGACCCCCGTTTTTTTCGGAGGGGGAGATAGTGTACCCCCGAGGGGGGGAAGGGGGGGAATACCCAAATTCGAGAAAAAGTCACTTTTTGAGGGAGAAAATTTGACCTATTTTTGCCCCTTTTTGGAAAAAATTCTTCATAAAAAGGGTATTTTGGCGACTTTTGAGAACATTGACCTGAAAATCACATATTTTAGGCCTAAAAATGCCTATTTTAGGCCTAAAAATTGCCATTTTAGGCAAAAATTGGGGGAGATAGTGTACCCGGAGGGGGAGATAGGGGGATAGTGTACCACCCGAGGGGGAGATAGCGTACCCGAGGGGGGGGACCCCCTCCCCCCCAGGAACTACACTGCCTACCGTAAAAACCTAAATAGAAGGGGCTCTATTAATTCACTGACCCCATTTGGGGCGCTCTATTCCGGGGGGACAATGGTGTAGCAGGGGGGAGGGTGGGGGAGGTCCCCCCTGGGTACAGCAGGTAGGTAGGTTGACGCTCCATCCTGGTACAGTAGGTAGGTCGCCGCCCGGCGGCCGGTGCAGTAAGTTGCGATTTTTGGCTCAAAATGGTATAAAATCGGTATTTTTCACTCCAAATAGGCGAAAAATCACGCGCTACACGCGAAATTAGCGTTTTAGAGTACATTTTCATCAAAATTTCGACGTAAAAAATTTTCGCCCCCCCCCCCCTAACTCGGCCGGTCCCAGTGCTGGGGCTGGGGGGGGGGGGGTGGGGGGTCCCCCCCAATGGTACCCTACCCGCCCCGGCCTGGTACGCTACCCCCTACCCGCCCCGCTCTGGTACCCGACCCCCCTACCCGCCCCGCCCTGGTACCCTACCCGCCCCGATTTTTACCCCCAAAATGCCCATTTTTCGGTCAAAAATGCCCAAATTTCGACCGAAAACCCTAAAAAGTGCAAAAAATCTCGCGCTGCGCGCGATATATGCACTTTTTAGTACATAAAAACAGGCACCCGAAAAAACTTGTGTTGTACCCTACCCGCCCCGAAAAATATTCCCCCCCCCCCCCCCAAACCGGATTTCCCCCCCCCCCAAAATTCCAGGTACCGTATTGTCGGAAATAGAACCCGGGGGGGCCTATTTTTTCACTGGGGTCATTTTGGGGGGTTCAATTTATGGGGGGGGTCAATTATTGGGGGGTTATATTTTTCATTTGGCCCCCCGACGAAAAAAATCATTGGTAATAATGCTCCTAAAAATGGCCTGTTTAGGGTATTTTCTGCCTTTAACAGCGTTAATTATGCCTAAAAAGCCGTATTCTGCTGAAAACGCAAGCTTAACCAACGTTTGACACAACAACACAGCCTTACCATACCACTAATCAGTGGTACGGTGAAGGTTGGGGGTGGGGTTCTTTTAATGGGGGCGGGGTCAATTAATGGGGGGGTTCTATTTTTGATTTCGAGCCATTTAGGGGGGTTCAATTAATGGGGGGCAGGGTAGTACTTGGGGGGGGGGGGGGGGGGGGTCCCCCCCCAAATTCATCTATCTATCGTCAACACTTTTTGATTTCATCTATCTATCGTCAACACTTATGGGCAAATCTATCTATCGTCAACAAATTCTGGGAACAATCTATCCATCGTCAACACATTTCGACCCCAAAATGGGTATTTTTGCCTCAAAATGGCTCAAAATCGGTATTTTTTTGTCCCAAATGGGCAAAAAATCGCGCGCTACGCGCGTATTTAGTACATCTAAGTACATTTTCATTAATATTTACACATTATTACCTACTTAGTACACTATACTATACCTTGATTTTTGGCGACCCCCCTACCATGCAAAAATCCGTTTAATCCGTTTTATTGATAATGATTCTTCCCGGCACGGCGACGGCAACCTCTGGCTCTGGTCGTGGTCGAGACAGAGATTAGGATCGGGCCGGGTAACCTCGGCCCGACCCGGCCCGACTGAAAGTCCAAAATCGCGGCCTGGCCCGGCCCGGCCCGATTTTTTGGATCAAAGAAAAAAATGTTCAAAAAGCCAAAGTTTTGGAGAAACATGTTTATGTTTTGTGATTCGGTTTCTGTGAACCGGGCGCATAGTTTTTAGACACTTTTTAGGTGCAATTTGCACCTAAAATTTCAGAATTGCACCTAAAAATTGGAGGTTACCGTTAAAAACCTGAATACAGCCCCCCGGAATAGAGCCCCCAAAAAGGGGTCAGTGAATTATTAGAGCCCCCCGGAATAGAGCCCCCTAAGTACCGTAAAAACCTAAATAGAAGGGGGGCTCTATTAATTCACTGACCCCATTTTGGGGGGGCTCTATTACGGGGGGGGCTCTATTCCGGGGGGGCCTCTATTAATTCACTGACCCGAACCTGAAAAAACTGTTCCCAGAAATATCCCCAAAAACCCCTAAAAAGGGGTTTGAAAGGATGTTTTTTCGCTTGTAATCGCATTTATTCGTGTCTAATCGTCAATAAGAGGCGTATTATGTGCTCTGAACGAACAACAAACGTGCATAAATGTACCTATGTACCACTATCCCCCCTTACTACACTCCGGAATAGGGGCGGTTACTGAGGGGGGGATCGATTCCGGGGGGGGCTCTATTAATTCACTGACCCCATTTTGGGGGGGCTGTATTACGGGGGGGCTCTATTCCGGGGGGGGCTGTATTTAGGTTTTTACGGTAACATCCCCTATACAGTAGTGTATTAAGGCTTGATAGTGGTGCACAGCAGTGTAGTTCCTGGGGCGGGGGGAGGGGGGGGGCCCCCCCCTCGGGTACGTCTGTTCCCCCTCCGAGGTACGCCTGCCCCACTGTTCCCCCTCCGGGTACGTCTGCTCCCCCAATTTTTTCCTAAAATTGGCAAATTTAGGCCTAAAATAGGCATTTTTAGGACAAAAATAGGTAAACCTTAGGTGAAACCAGTGTTGGAGGTACTCTGGAGGGGGGGATACCTACGGTACCAGAGCCGATGGCCTGGGGGGTTATGTACCTAGGGGGGGGGGTTTGGGGGGGGTTGGGGGGGGTGTTAGGTTTTGGGGTGAAAATTTTTTATGTGTTGATTATGTGTGGAATCGTGTGAAAACGTAGTATTTGCGCGCGTAGCGCGCGAATTTCGGGTAATTTGAGGTAAAATCCACTGATTTTGCACTAATTTCGGCCATGTTGGTAACAAGTTGGCACTGTTGGGGCAAAATCGGCGGGGGATACCTACTGCACCGGGGTGAAAATCGGGGGGGGGGGGGGGGGGGGGATACCTACTGTTTGTACCATGCCAAACATCGGGGGGATACCTACTGTACCAGGCGAGGGGGGGATACCTACTGTTCTGGGGGGGGGGCTAAAAATCCCCCCCCCAAGGCCACCCCCCACCTCCAACACTGGGTGAAACCTCGAAAAAAACGCCAAAATACCCTTTTTATAGGGGATTTTCGCAAAAGAAGGCAAAAATAGTCCAATTTTTCGACCTCAAAAAATGACTTTTTTCCGTCCCCCCCCCCCCCCCCCCAAATTGGGACTTCCCCCCCTTCCCCCCCCAGGTAGGTACGTCTGTTCCCCCTCCGAAAATAGTGGAGGGTACGTCTGTTCCCCCTCCGGACCAGGAACTACACTGGTGCACAGGTACACTTATGCACGTTTGTTGTTCGTTCAGAGTACATAATACGCCTGTTATTGACTAATAGACACGAATAAATGCGATTACAAGCGAAAAAAACATCCTTTCAAACTCCTTTTTAGGGGTTTTGGGGGGTATTTCTGGGAACAATTTTTCAGGTTCGGCTCAGTGAATTAATAGAGCCCCCCCGCAGTGGTGTAGCTCTAGCTGTAGCCACCCAGGCGGGGCGGCAACCTAACCTACTGTGTACCACCAAAAATATGGGGCGGCAACCTATCTACTGTACCGGCCAGTGCTGTGGCTACTTTTGCGGGGCGGGTAGGGTACATAGGTGGAAAAAATCGGGGCGGGTAGGGGGGTAGTGTACCGTATTGTCGGAAATAGAACCCCCCCATTAATTGACCCCCCCCCATCAGTGTAGTACTTGGTCAGGGTGTTGACGATAGATAGATTGGGACCCGAAATGTGTTGACGATAGATAGATGACCCAACACCCAAGTCCGAAATCTGGGGGGGGTCGACCCAAACTTGTTGACGATAGATAGATGGTGGGGGGGGGTCGCCAAAAATCAAGGTATAGTATAGTGTACTAAGTAGGTAATAATGTGTAAATATTAATGAAAATGTA
>JASAMV010003088.1:0-50764 GCA_030248065.1 Rhynchonema sp. JSB1_4
TGTGTAAAAAAGTGTATGAAGGCCAGGGTGCTTGTTTTGATCCATTATATCATCAGAAACTGACGGAAATACTGCATAGAGGACAAGGTGCTTGTTTTGACCCATTATATCATCAGAAACAGAGTGACAACGTGTGGTCACCACAACCAAGGTATACGGCGCTGCCTCCGGCACTTTTTTCCTAGTACCAATACCGGGTGAGACCCAATACCAATACCAATACCCAATACCAGATCAATACTGCAGAAGTGCCAGGTATTGGGTTTGGTATTGGGTTGGTATTGGTATTGAGTATTGGGTTGGTATTGGTATTGGGTATTGGGTATTGGTCGTAGTATTGGTTTGGTATTGGGTTTTTGGTCTGGTATTGGGTTGGTATTGGGTTTGGTATTGGTTTGGTATTGGGTTTTGAGTCAGGTATTGGGTTTGGTATTGGTTTGGTATTGGGTTTTTCTGGATTAGTATTGGGTATTGGTTTTGACCCAATACCTGGGTAAACCCAATACCAATACCCAATACCAATACCAGGCCTGCTTCAATACCAATACCCAATACCAGAATTAGACCCAATACCAATACCAAACACTGGTATTGGTATTGGTATTGGGTGTAGAGGTGGGAATCGGGCCGGGCCGAGGTTTCCGGCCCGAACGGTCGGGCCGGGCTATGGGTGGGCACAATACCCAATACCCAATACCAATACCACCCAATACCAATACCAATACCAGTGTTTGGTATTGGTATTGAGTCTAATTCTGGTATTGGGTATTGGGTATTGGTATTGAAGCTGGCCTGGTATTGGTATTGGGTATTGGTATTGGGTTTGCCCAGGTATTGGGTCAAAACCAATACCCAATACTAGTCCAGAAAAACCCAATACCAAACCAATACCAAGCCCAATACTTGACTCAAAACCCAATACCAAACCAATACCAAACCCAATACCAACCCAATACCAGATCAAAAACCCAATACCAAACCAATACTAAGACCAATACCCAATACCCAATACCAATACCAACCCAATACTCAATACCAATACCAACCCAATACCAAACCCAATACCAGGCACTTCAATAGTATTGATCTGGTATTGGGTATTGGTATTGGTATTGGGTCTCATCTGGTATTGGTATCAGGGTAGTACTTGGGGGGGGGGGGGGTCGGGGGGGGGGGTCCCCCCCCCCCCCCCCAAATTCATCTATCTATCGTCAACACTTTTTGATTTCATCTATCTATCGTCAACACTTATGGGCAAATCTATCTATCGTCAACAAATTCTGGGAACAATCTATCTATCGTCAACACATTTCGACCCCAAAATGGGTATTTTTGCCTCGAAATGGCTCAAAATCGGTATTTTTTGTCCCAAATAGGCAAAAAATCGCGCGCTACGCGCGGATTTAGTACATTTAAGTACATTTTCATTAATATTTACACATTATTACCTACTTAGTACACTATACTATGCCTTGATTTTTGGCGACCCCCCCCCCCCACCATCTATCTATCCTCAACAAGTTTGGGTCGACCCCCCCCCCCCAGATTTCGGACTTGGGTCATCTATCTATCGTCAACACATTTCGGGTCCCAATCTATCTATCGTCAACACCCTGACCAAGTACTACACTGATTGGTATTGGGTATTGGTATTGGGTCATCAATTTGGTATTGGTATTGGGTATTGGGTATTGGTACAGGGCCGGTATTGGTATTGGGTATTGGTATTGGGTGTCAAAAGTGGTATTGTGCCCAGGCCTAGGCCGGGCCGGGCCGGGCCGACTTTTCGGAATGTCGGGCCGGGCCGGGCCGGGGTGGCCGGCCCGAAAAGGCCCGACATCATCGAATTTCAATAAAAAATCGTGATTTTTTTAGGCTAAATTTGCCAAAATTTCTCGCGATTCTGCAAATTTGTACCGACTTCCATGATTATCAGGTATTTTTAAACCAAAAAACAGTAATTTTTGCACCAAAAAAATTGCTTCAAAATATCATCAGAAAAAGTCGGGCCGAAAAAATCGGGCCGGGCCGGGCCGACTTTTTTCCAAGTCGGGCCGGGCCGGGCCGCACTGCCCGGCCCGAAATGTCGGGCCGGCCCGGGCCGGGCCGTCCCCCGGACCTCGTCGGGCCGGGCCGGGCCGAGGTAACCCGGACCGATTCCCACCTCTGATAGGGTGGTATTGGTATTGGGTATTGGGCAGTGTAGTTCCTGGCAGTGTAGTGGCTGGGGGTGGGGGGTGGGGGGGGGGGATCCCCCCCCCATAAGGAGTAGGTACCTTGCAACCACCCCTTGGGGGGGATGGGGGGGGGGAAGGGTAGGTACCTTGCAACCACCCCGGAGGGTACCTTGCAACCATCAATTTATGGTTTTTATAGGCAAAAATGGGTGTTTTTCGACCTCAAAACCCCAAAAATCGCGCGCTCCGCGCGCAAACCTCCATATAATAGGTATTTTAGGCAAATTTTCGGCCAAAATGCAAAAAAGTACCAATTTTTCGGCCAAATTTGCAGTATAATGCATGCAAAAAACACCCTTTTTTCGGACCTCAGGGGTACCTTGCAACCTTCCGGAGGCTGGGTAGGGGGGTACCTTGCAACCATCTGGATCCATCCCCCCCCCAAGGGTACCTTGCAACCATTTGCCTGCCACTACACTGTTTCCTGGGGGGGAGGGGGGTCCCCCCTCGGGTACGTCTGTTCCCCCTCCGAGGTACGCCTGCCCCACTGTTCCCCCTCCGGGTACGTCTGCTCCCCCAATTTTTTCCTAAAATTGGCAAATTTAGGCCTAAAATAGGCATTTTTAGGCCAAAAATAGGTAAACTTTAAGTGAAACCTCCAAAAAAACGCCAAAATACCCTTTTTATAGGGGATTTTTCGCAAAAGAAGGCAAAAATAGTCCAATTTTTCGACCTCAAAAAATGACTTTTTTCCGTCCCCCCCCAAATTGGGACTTCCCCCCCCCGTCCCCCCCACGTAGGTACGTCTGTTCCCCCTCCGAAAATAGTGGAGGGTACGTCTGTTCCCCCTCCGGACCAGGAACTACACTGGTATTGGGTATTGTGCCCACCCATATTGAAGGTCTTTGCGTGAGCTTACAGATAAAATTTGAATTTGAATATGAATGAGCCGAGTCTGAAGGTGAAGAAGAAAGAAAAGAAAAAGAAAAAAATGTCTGCAAACTTCCGGTCTAAAACCGGGCAAGCTTATCACTGGATATTCTGCTTTTCCAATCAGGCAGTATGGCTGCCATAAATTCTGCGTTAGCTGTTGCTGGCAGAGATCGGAAACGGGCCGGGTAAAGTCGGCCCGGCCCGGCCCGGTCGGCGAAAAGTCCGGCCCGGCCCGGCCCGGCCCGTTTTGGCTTGAGGTCGGCCCGGCCCAGCCAATTTTCAAGGGCTGAAAACTAAAAAAGTCCAAAAAGCTGAAAAAAATTCGAAAATTTTCTGCAGAATACTTGTTTTCACTGGTTGGTACAGCTGGGGGAAGGGTAGGTAGGTAGGTAGGTAGATTGACGCGCCATCCTGATGCAGTACGTAGGTAAGTCGCCGCCCCGGTTGGTACAGTAGTAGTAGTGTAGTAGGTATGGTATAATTTTTGGCTCAAAATGGTTTAAAATCGGTATTTTTCACTTTATATAGGCGAAAAATCGCGCGTGACGCGCGAAATTAGCGCTTAAGAGTACATTCTCATCAATATGTAGACATAAAATTTTGTTCCCGGACGACTCCCCCAGCTCGGCCGGTCGGTACTACAGTAGGTAGGTTGATTGCAGGCAGGCTTTTTTGGTGGTACAGTAGAAGTAGGTTGATTGCTGCAAAGCAAAGGCCTGGGTATGGGTAGCTACTGCTTCTTTCTTCAAAACGATGACTGAAAAGATCAAGAACTAGGAAATGTTATTGCGCGAAGCGCAAAAATTTAGGAAATTTTGGTTCAAAAAATGGTAATTTCGTTCAAATTTAGGCATACCGGGCCGGACCGGGCCGGGCTGCTCGGCCCGGCCCGGCCCGGTCCCCCCAAATCTCCGGCCCGGCCCGGCCCGGCCCGGTCGACGAACTCCAAAATCGCGGCCCGTTTCCGATCTCTGGTTGCTAGCTGGACTATACCTTTGACGATATCGTTCTCGGTCGATACTGAGGCTACCGATTTCATATAAACTGCCTTATACCGTAAAAACCTAAATACAAGGGGGGCTCTATTAATTCACTGACCCCATTTTCAAAAAATTATTTTCGTTTCTCAGCGAGAGCGTTCCAAACAGTGTTGGAGGTACTCTGGAGGGGGGATACCTACTGTACCGCGCTCGGAGAGGGGGGATACCTACTGTACAGTGTAGTTCCTGGGGGGGAGGGGGGGACCCCCCTCGGGTACGTCTGTTCCCCCTCCGAGGTACGCCTGCCCCACTGTTCCCCCTCCGGGTACGTCTGCTCCCCCAATTTTTTCCTAAAATGGGCAAATTTAGGCCTAAAATAGGCATTTTTAGGCCAAAAATAGGTAAACTTTAGGTGAAACCTCCAAAAAAACGCCAAAATACCCTTTTTATAGGGGATTTTTCGCAAAAGAAGGCAAAAATAGTCCAATTTTTCGGGGGCCGTGAATGGTGGACCGGTAGATCGCTGACCGGTACTTTTAGCTACGGTAATTATCTGCTGGTTTCACCAGCGGACGGAGAATGCTATCGGAAATATGGGTTACGGTAGCTATGCTGCCTGTGCTATAGCTACCGTAGCTAAAAGTACCGGTCAGGCGATCTACCGGTCCACCATTCACATTCCCGTTCGGGCCGGGCCGGGCCGAGGTTTCCGGCCCGAACGGTCGGGCCGGGCCGACTTTTCGGAATGTCGGGCCGGGCCGGGCCGGGGTGGCCGGCCCGAAAAGGCCCGACATCATCGAATTTCAATAAAAAATCGTGATTTTTTAGGCTAAATTTGCCAAAATTTCTCGCGATTCTGCAAATTTGTACCGACTTCCATGAATATCAGGTATTTTTAAACCAAAAAACAGTAATTTTTGCACCAAAACAATTGCTTCAAAATATCATCAGAAAAAGTCGGGCCGAAAAAATCGGGCCGGGCCGGGCCGGGCCGACTTTTTTCCAAGTCGGGCCGGGCCGGGCCGGACTTCCCGGCCCGAACTGTCGGGCCGGGCCGGGCCGGGCCGACCCCCGGACCTCGTCGGGCCGGGCCGGGCCGAGGTAACCCGGCCCGATTCCCACCTCTGATACCTACTGTACCATGCCAAACATCGGGGGGATACCTACTGTACCAGGCGAGGGGGGATACCTACTGTACTGCCCCCCAAACCCCCCCCCCCACCTCCAACACTGGTTCCAAATCCGGTGTTATTTTCGATCGATATTTCGAGGGGGGGGCTCTATTCCGGGGGGGCTCTACCGTATTCCCTAAAATAGAGCCCCCCCCCCCAAAAATAGAGCCCCCCCCAAAATACAGCCCCCCTAAGAGGGGTCAGGGAAAAAATAGAGCCCCCCCAAAAATACAGCCCCCCCCAACTTGGAATTCCCCGCTTGGGGGTCGTAAAGTCAAGTTCTTTTGTAAGACACCTTGTGTACAACGTTTGTGGTTGAGTATATGATGACGTAAAGCCTTTTATGGAAAATCTGCACCTAGAAACACTCAATAATGACGAGTAACACCCTGACAGAACTCCATTTTAGGGGTATTTTTTGGAACATTTTTTGAGATTTTGGGCAGCGAAAAAATACAGCCCCCCAAAAATAGAGCCCCCCCCAAAAATACAGCCCCCCCTAAAAGGGGTCAGTGAAAAAATACAGCCCCCCTTCTTGTATTTTAGGTTTTACGGTATTTAGGTTTTTACGGTATTCACATGAATTGCGACAAACGGATCTGAAGTTTTCAGCAAGTTTGGTGACCGGACCTTACTGCCTGGACTCAGTGTACCGTATTGTCGGAAATAGAACCCATTAATTGACCCCCCCCATTAATTGAACCCCCCTAAATGGCTCGAAATCAAAAATAGAACCCCCCCATTAATTTTGACCCCCCCATTAATAGAACCCCACCCCAACCTTCACCGTACCACAGATTAGTGGTATGGTAGGGCTGTGTTCAACACAGGTCGGGCCGGCCCGATTGCGACCTCTGCTGTGTTGTTGTGTCAAACGTTGTTTAAGCTTGCGTACACAACAGAACACAGCTTTTTAAGCATAATCGACGCTGTTAAGGGTAGAAAATACCGAAAACAAGCCATTTTAAGGGCATTATTAACAATGATTTTTTTTCGTCGGGGGGCCAAATGAAAAATATAACCCCCCCAATAATTGACCCCCCATAAATTGAACCCCCCAAAATGACCCCAGTGAAAAAATAGACCCCCGGGTTCTATTTCCGACAATACGGTAGTTCCTGGTCCGGAGGGGGAGATAGCGAACCCTCCGTTTTTTTCGGAGGGGGAGATAGTGTACCCCCGAGGGGGGGAAGGGGGGGGAAGACCCAAATTCGGGAAAAAGTCACTTTTTGAGGTGGAAAATTTGACCTATTTTTGCCCCTTTAAGAAAAAATTCATAAAAAAGGGAGTTTTGGGGGGTGTTGAGAGAACAGACACGAAAAAAACACACGTTAAGCCCAAAAAACCCCTATTTCAGGCCAAAAAAGGCCAATTAAGGGAAAAATGGGGGGGATATCGCGGAAGCGACAAGGCATAGGGAAAGTCAGCTCCTGGCAATGTGTAGCGCTTGGTTGAGTGATGCCGTTAAGTGTGATTGGATGTCCGTTGTAGTATAGATTCAATATTGCAAGTTCCGATAACTCAATATTCCAATGCTCAATAATACGAGATTCATTACGTCAGAAATGTAATACAGCTCAATATTAAACCGACACACAAAGTCTCAATCTCAACAGTGAAAACAGAATGCAAAGCACACACAGACAGAACAGACCGTCAGCTTATCAGCAGCATTACACATGCATTATTCAGCCAAAACATGCTCTTTAGAAATCACACGCTCAAGAACACCATGCCGTTTCATGGAGAACTGCCGGTTCTCCACACTCCCCACTTTCAGAAAAGAAAGTAATTAGCCAACCGAAAAGGGAATACCGAAGAGTAATGACCTAACGTTACTCAATAAAAGTGTAGGTAGATGATTGGTTGTTGTTCGACAGCGAAAATAGATTTATCCGAGAGAGAGAGAGAGAGAGAGAGAGAGAGTGTAAGTTCTTGCCCGCTAATGATCACTGGGCAGAATCATTCACCGCCATTGACCTCGACTGAATGCGATTGACGTTGGATTGTTCGCATGGCCGTTGTTCAACCAGTGTGCCTGACGCGATCGTTGTTGCGTCGTTGTTGCACCGAAACACTGCTTGACCACTGGACCCCGTCGTGTGACCACCGAACCGACACGTTGTGATGACGATTGTGAGCACTTGGGCTCGAAGACACGACAGACTTGACCTTTGAACCACCCGGGCCGACCGACACGACTCATGCCATATAAGGAATGCACGTCTCCACCGAACTGACACGAATAGCCATCCTCACGAATTGCGTTTCGCTGACGTTCGACACCGAAACAGTGTGACGAACACACGGGTCCGCCTGCCGAGTTCATCACGCGATGTGGATTCTGTTGTTTGCTGAAAAGCATGTGCCACCACCATGGCATGTTTGGACTCGAAATTGGATTGGTGGGCCCTCGATTTGCACCAGGCCTGCCCTCCCCACCGACAAAATAACGTGGAGGGTCGGCAACCGACTTCACGTGCAATGCACCACACAGCGACCGTGCATGCGCCACAGAACCACAGTGATAATACGGCTTCAATTTGGATTTACACCGAACCGATAAGTGCCCAAATCCAAAACACTTGAAACACAACCGCATACTTTTATAAAACTGCTTCCGGGCCGCTAGAGTGCAGACAATGTGGCAGTCATCGCTAAAATGTCGGGTACTAGAGCAAAACAGACACTTTTGATGGGTTTAGAACGATTCTGTTTAGTTGCCACTGGTTTCGACCTCAAAACAGCCTGATGTTTCATTGACTGATCAGTGACCGCAGCCTGAGCAGGGCCGGAACAGGCCACCTGCTCAGCGCTCGATGTGACCGAATCGACCGTTTGGCAACTTGTGGTCACCGAATTCGATTTGCGAGCTGTGCACACCGGGGTATGCACGAAAGTCAGCGGAGTCTCGTACTGCGTAGCATGTGACTTCTTCGGCACATCGGTTTCGCACAACCTGACAAACTGTTTGCTCTTGACATCAAATTCACGTAAATCATCCGAATTCCGACTCGAATCACGACATATACGAACAATTTTGTCAAGTTTGCTACGACGATGATCAAGCGACTCAATTGCGCGTTTTGTTTTCAAAATGATAGCAGCCAGATCCTCCCAAAGCTGCTCTGCCCGAGGACGAACAGCAGCCGTGCGTTCGTCGTTAGCATCAAAAATTTCAAACATGAAGTATTGATCACCGAAAACAGCAGCACCCGATTGCTCATCCAGAACTTCGAGTGCAGACAGAGAACTATTCAAGATTTGTGATTGAAATTTCAAACGAAGCTCAATTTCACTCAACTTCGGCAACGATTCCGTGGCCAGGACTGCCTCCCAATCAGCCTGTGAAGATGGGTCGGCTTCCACGAGCTCGATTTGACTCAACACCGATTTGACGAGAGGCTGTGAAACATCAGCGATGCCTTGCAATGCGGCGAGTACCGAATCGACCGGATATGACGTGACGACCATTGTCACGATGAATGAATGAAACGAAAGATCACCGATGATCGATGTTTCAGTTAGACCGCCGAAGTAATGCCGTTTGTTGCCGAATAATATCCAGGTCGCAAGTTCGTCAGTTGTCAGGGGATGCCATATCGCGGAAGCGACAAGGCATAGGGAAAGTCAGCTCCTGGCATTGTGTAGCGCTTGGTTGAGTGATGCCGTTAAGTGTGATTGGATGTCCGTTGTAGTTTAGATTCAATATTGCAAGTTCCGATAACTCAATATTCCGATGCTCAATAATACGAGATTCATTACGTCAGAAATGTAATACAGCTCAATATTAAACCGACACACAAAGTCTCAATCTCAACAGTGAAAACAGAATGCAAAGCACACACAGACAGAACAGACCGTCAGCTTATCAGCAGCATTACACATGCATTATTCAGCCAAAACATGCTCTTTAGAAATCACACGCTCAAGAACACCATGCCGTTTCATGGAGAACTGCCGGTTCTCCACAAGGAGAGGAAAACACAACACCAGCGGGGACGGGCCAGCCCCCCCAAAAAAAAAAAAAAAGAAAAACAAAAAAAATTTAAAAAATAGTAGAGAAATAACCCCCCCCCCGCCACATTTTAACCCAGACAATTCTTTATTCTCCCTCTAATTAATCTAAGAGACAACCAAAAAAAAATTTTCGGCGAAAATTTTGAAAAAGCCATATTTTTACCTCGTTTTTTGACCAAAATTGCATCACAAAAACGGTGTTGTTTGCCCTTTTGATTGAGTGACCAAAATCATACCTCTCACGCTTCCGGTCCCAACCAGCAGTGCTGTGGCTGGGGGGGGGGGGGGGGGGGTGGGGGGGCCCCCAATGGTACCCCACCCGCCCCGGCCTGGTACGCTACCCCCTACCCGCCCCGCTCTGGTACCCTACCCGCCCCGCCCTGGTGCCCTACCCGCCCCGATTTTTACCCCCAAAATGCCCATTTTTCGGTCAAAAATGACCAAATTTCGACCGAAAACCCTTAGGCCGCTCTCTGACAAAAGCAAAAAGTTTAACGCACACTTTTTGCTTTTTGCTTTTGTCAGAGAGCAAAAAAGCAAAAAGCAAAAAGTTGTGCAGCGCGCACAAGCAGCAAGCATTAGCGTGTTCCAAGCCTGTGTAATTATTGATTTTCGGGTTTGTGCAGCCTGGTTTTGGGCGTAAAAAGTCATGATGACTTTTTGCTTTTTTTCAAGTTTTTGCTTTTTGCTTTTGCTCTCTGACAAAAGCAAAAAGTGTGTGTTAAACTTTTTGCTTTTTGCTTTTTGCTTTTGTCAGAGAGCGGCCTAAAAAGTGCAAAAAATTTCGCGCTGCGCGCGATATATGTACTTTTTAGTACATAAAAACAGGCACGCGAAAAAAACTTGTGTTGTACCCTACCCGCCCCGAAAAATCTTCCCCCTCGCCCCCCCAACCGGATTTCCCCCCCCCCCAAAAAAAAAATCCCAGGTGCACTACCCCCCTACCCGCCCCGATTTTTTCCACCTATGTACCCTACCCGCCCCGCCAAAGTAGCCACAGCACTGCCAACCAGTGTAGTTCCTGGTCCGGCGCGGCGGTTTGTGTAGCGGGGGAAGGGGGGAAGCCCCAAATTCAGGAAAAAGTCACTTTTTGAGGTAGAAAGTTGACCGATTTTTTGCCCTTTTTGGAAAAAATTCTCCATAAAAAGGGTATTTTGGCGACTTTTGACAACGTTGACCTAAAAATTACCCATTTTAGGCCTAAAAATGCCCATTTTAGGCCTAAAATTGCCTATTTTAGGCAAAAATTGAGGCGGTTAGTGTACCTGACGCGGCGGTTAGTGTACTAGTGTACCTTGGTCGCGGCGGTTAGTGTACCTTAGGGGGACCCCCCTCCCCCTCAGGAACTATACTGGTCCCAACCCCGCATCATGCTTACCTCCCACATATGGGCCTGCCACTACACTGGAAGTGGTGCGGTTCGGGGTTCCCTGGTGGGGGCTAAATATGCTGTGGTGCAGGGTTCCACGTTAGTGGTACGCCTAAAGGCGGAAAGAAATGTTTTTTATGGTAATACCAGCCGCCAGCCCCCCCCCCCCGGTCACCCTAGTACTACACTGCACCAGTGCAGTGGCTGGGGGATGGGGATTCCCCTGCCTGCCCCCGGCAAAATGGGTGTTTTTCGACTTCATAGTCCAAAAAATCATGCGCTCGGTAGACCTCCATATAATAGCCATTTTAGGCAGATGTTCGGCCAAATCGCAAAAACGTGCCAATTTTTTGCCAATTTTGCAGTATAATGCGTGCAAACAACACCTAAAGACAAAGAGTGTCGGAGATTGTTTAGTCCCCGAGGTGCAGGCTGAGGGGCCCTCTCCCTTGGAACTACTGCGTAAAAACTTGGGAAGCATCTTTTCATAATTTTATTTTATTCATTGTGCTCCTGCTCAGTGTTGGAGGTGGGGGGTGGCCCCCCAGTACAGTAGGTCCCCCCCCCCGATTTTCACCCCGGTACAGTAGGCCCCCCGATTTTGCCCCAAAAGCGCCAATTTTTGACCAAAATGGCCGCTTTTTGTAAAATCAGTGCTTTTTTACCTCAAATTTCCCAAAATTCGCGCGCCACGCGCGCAAATACTACGTTTTCACACGATTCCACACACATCATTGAAAATTTTCACCCAAAAACCTAACCCCCCCAACCCCCCCCCTAGGTACATACCCCCCAGGGCATCGGCTCTCCCCCCTCTCCGAGCCCGGTACAGTAGGTATCCCCTCCAGAGTACCTCCAACACTGCTCCTGCTCACCACGTACCATTAAAATAAAACAAAAAAACCTTTCCAATTTCAGGTTTCAAGAAAGGCGCCGATGAGGGTCAACCTCCATTGACGTTGGGCAGGTCTGTTTCTGATATCTGCTTTTCTCATTCAGATATGATCAAAAATTTTGCTAATTGTTTCTTTCTTTCTTTCAGCCTTCTGTGGAGCTAAAGCGCTACGGTCTAATTCCATCGCTTGCAATATTTCATCATCGTGTTTTAATCCCACAGCTTTCTCGTTACAACACCATCGCTTTAGTAGTTGTCTGTTGTTGTTGTCTTAGAAATTAAATTGAAGCATCCGAATAATTTCTTGTATCCGTGCTTAAACAATCGATATGCTCTTGTATCTCCCGATTGCTGTGTTTGGGTTCATTGCGCTGTTGTTTGGCTTTCAACGAGTTCGCAAACGCAGAAGTCTACTCTCGCGGCAGCAGAATACTGGTTGGTGGTGTCTTTCTAATTTTGCCAATTTGACAGTTTGTTATGAAAATGAATGTTTCAGTTTCCCTGATATTTCCAGGCACACCCACGCACCTTGCTGAATCAGGCAATCACTGCATCTGTCCGGATAGCCTTCGTCGTTTGCTGAACGTGTGTATCGTACTTGGCAGTGGCGGACATACAACGGAGATATTGAGACTTGTCAAAGGTATAATTTCACTCCTATTTGCACGTAAAAATTTGGACATGTGCATTTGAAACCGTTTTGTTGTGGTGGGTGACCCTGCTTTTTTAGTTCGTATCATGTGTATGTTTTGCCGTTTTTACGCATATTTTGCGTTTTTGTTCCGACATTCCCGTTTTATGTCCAAGTTGCCCCGATTTACATTGAATGTTCTTCTTAGTGACGAAAGTGACTGGTATGAAGAGAGTAATCGGTTGGTACAAGCGCAGACTGCATCTAAAGGTTATGAAATACGAAACTTGACGACCGATTTGCCACATCGATTTATTTATAAACACCATAATTTTTTTATAAAGGTGTTTATAACTATATAATGGGTGATATTTTCGAAACGGTGTAAAAAGGTCAGTTGGGTGTAAAGGTCGGTGGAAAGCTCGGTCGACAGCTCAGTGTGATAGACCTCGGTGTAAACTTGAAACATTCCACGTTAATAACAGGCAATGTTTCACGTTTACACAGAGCTACGCCGACCGAGCTTTCGACCGAACTTTACGCCGACCTTTACACCCAACTGACCTTTACACCGTTTCGAAAATTCCACCCATTATGTGGTAGATCGGTCGACAGGTTTCAAATTTCAAAATTATGACCACAATGATGCCATCTGTTGCAAACATGCCCGCATCCGGCTGGCGGTATTTGCTTATAAAATGTGCTCAGGCACCTTGTGCCTTCAAATTAGCAGTCGTGTCGCGTGAGAATTTTTTTAACAATTTTCAGTATAATTTATTGAACTTGCGTTTTGTGACCTTGATGTTTCACACGAGCAATAAGACCTGGTCGTGATGCTTTTTGGAAGTCAATTGTGCAGAGGTGCTCGCACCGACGAGGCCTGGCACCTCGCCCGTCTGTGAAAACAGGCCGAAACGGGCAAAACACACGGCTGTTACGTTATTGTGTTTTGTTCACCTGCAGAATTATCGCCCACCGTCTACGCCCGGCGACACTACGTCATGGCTGCGTCGGATAATATGAGCGAGCAGAAACTAATGGCTTTTGAATCGGAAGTAATGGCCGGAACATTCACAATGCACAGGATACCCAGAAGCAGAGAGGTTGGTGTAGACTTGCTTATTGAAATATAGTGCGTTTTTGAAAGATAATATTCGTATACGTCATCGTTCGGACCTTATGAGCTTTGCGAAAAAAAGCATTTTAATCCAGGTCCGTCAGTCCTATTTGTCATCCATAATTACAACACTGCGTTCGATTTTCCATTGTCTGCCGTTGGTGTACAACCTGGGAGCCGACATTTTGCTGGTTAGTTAGATGCGTCATCAAAGGTTTTTTTCTTGAAAAGGTCGACATCAAATTTGCTGATGGGATGCAGTGTAGTTCGTGGTCCGGAAGGGAAACAGGCGATACCCCTTTTTTTCGGAGGTAAAACAGACGTACCCACCTGGGGGAAGGCAGGAGGACCCAAATTTGGAGAAAGTCATTTTTTGAGGTCGAAAATTTGACTCATTTTTGCCCCCTTTTTGGAAAAAATCTCAATAAACAGGTATTGTGGCGATTTTTAATGACATTGACCTGAAAATCACTCATTTTATGTCTAATGGCTATTTTAGGCCTAAATTTGCCTATTTTAGGCATAAATTGGGGGAGCAGACGTACCCGGAGGGGGAACAGGGTGGCAGGCGGCAGGCGTACCATGGAGGGGAACAGACGCACCCGAGGGGGACACCCCTCCCCCCAGGAACTACACTGATGGGATGTGATTTGCCTTGGCAGCGCGTGATTTTGGAAGGATATAAAGAAATTTACCGCAGCTTCGTCCAGCTTATTAGTTATTGATTTTCGGTCGGGGAACATCCTGTACGCTGGACGAAATTAGTGACCATCTGTACTACTAAAACAGGAAGACCTATGTATGTATGTGTGTCTGTGGCCTCCTCCCTCGGAGGTGCGAACGGGTCAATTTTCACGGGTAGGTTTGGGTATACCAATGGGTCTTCGGAGGGGGGGGGAGTCGCGCGGCACGGGTCCCGTCTTGTGTTTTCCAAAAATCGCCAGTTCAAGTGGCACCACAGCATTTTCAAATATCGTTAATTCAAAAAAGGTCACGTGACCAAGGCAGATCACTCCCGATATGGTCCGTTCGCCAAGTTTGATATCGGTCATGGTGTTTGTAATGTTTTGGTGGCGCGCATCTTGCCTCTTTCTTTTGGTGACTTGTCTATTTCCACACAGACACGTGGTGTACCAGGTCATCGTCAGTGTGGAATAAAGGTGCTGTGAAATTCGATGTCATTTTTATGCAACCTTAGCTGTGGTTGCAGGTAAACAAACGTTGTTTTCCTAAAAACGGAAAAAACTGTTTTTCCCGTGAAACACGTTTTTCCGGCAAAATTGCACGGCGGATTTTGAACTTTTCTGAAAAAGTGTCAAAATTGTGGGAAAAAACCTATGTTGTGCCAGAGACATACTTTTTCAAGTGTTTTCCAGCACATTTATGGCTTTTATTCGCACTTTCTCACCAGGTTTACCTTTCATACGCCTTTTTTAGCGCGTGATATGCCAAATATACAGCATTTTGACGCGTGCCCAAACTTGGCTCGGAAAAATATTGGAAAAAATGTTTTTGTCGAAAAAAACAGGTTTTTCAGTAAATGTATTTTCCCAAAAAATTGCAACCATTAGCTTGGGTGTGACAAGTTTGCAGGTCAACGGTCCTGGTACGTGCATCCCGATTTGTTTCTGGGCGTGGATACTCGACCTTTTCATGATCCAGTCTTGCGAGATCGTATTTGTTGAAAGTGTGTGCCGTGTGAAAAGTCTCAGTTTGACAGGTAACGTTTGATCAAGGCGTTGTTTTTTGGCTATTTGTTTTGTCGTCAAATCATGCCGTCAAACAAAGTCGTCAAACAAGCAGTAATAGACGAGCCTCTAATAGATGAGCACGAAAATAATACAGGTGTTTTGACGACAAGATGCGACGACATGACTTGACGTGACGACATTTCTGTAAGCCTTTTTTTATGTTTATATGGTCATTCCACAGTCGTTTTTCAGAACGAATTTAATTTTTTCCTTGTTCTCGGTTGTGATACACAATTTACAAAATTACGCCAATTTTCCAGGTCTAATTCTCTACTATACGCCACTGGCCGACAAGTGTATAGTCCAATGGCCCCAATTGCAGCGGATTTACAAGCGCACCATCTATTTGGGTCGACTCTAGCTAGACCCATTTGTTTTGGTCTTCTCTTTTCGTTTTGTTTTTTCTGTATTTTTTCGCTAGCATTTGTGTTTTGGCTAGTTGTTTGTGCGCACGCATATTTTCTCCTGCAGTTGTACTGAAATACTATTTTCTCACCGAGTGTTTTATCGATGTTTTAGTCTGTCGTTGGCATTACTGTGTTGATAGTATTAGTTGCGTGATAGTTTAGTCGTGTTAGTTGTTCTAGAAATCTATTTTGTTGTTGTCATGCTGCAAAACTTTCTCCCTGTTTTACAGCTGGTCCTTTGTTTTATGTTATCGGATTTGTTATCACTTCGACTTTAAATGTAATACGGCTGTAGGTAATATGTAACAATGCGGTTTTTATGTGCGAATTTTTAATTCTGCCTTTGGCTTTTTGAACAAATACGGTTTCAAGATAATTTTAATACTGTTGGGATTTTAAAACCTTGGATGCGCGATCACTGAAAATAAAAATTTTTATGGAAAGATCCGAAAAATAATTCCTTTTATCGCGCATTTGGGGCAATCTAGAATTGATATTCAGGGATTTTATCGTTGATCTTTTTTGTTCTGCTGTCGTTTAGTTTTCTTATTTGATCAAAAAAACTACGGGAATTATTCGTCATTGTTTTCGTACTGTGTGCTAAAGTTGAGCTTGTGCTCTCTCTTTTGTAAACTTTGTCTTTTTTATTGTGTGCGATTATGGCGCACATTCTGTGTTTTGGAAGCCCCAAGATAAGGCTGGAATCTTGTGCTCTATAATTGCACCTATTGCGCACATGCATAGAATTGCTAGCTGAAACGGTTAATCAAGTGTCAAAGTGCGGAATAAAAGTTGTGTTGTGACGTGTTGGTGCTTCTTGAGAGGTTAAAAAACATGTTATTGCGACCGATAGTGTTCCTTGAAGGAATGCCGTACCTGCTGTGATTTGAGGCCCTGCAATTGGGGGCTTTCAAACGTTTATTTTTTTCTAAATTTTTAGACCAAACATCAAAACACCAAAGCATGGCCGCTGTCGATGAACAACTAAAGCAGGTATCAAAACATTTTCGCTTATTTTTACGTCACGTCGGGTGCAACAGTATCTGCCGTGGTCGTTTGCTCGCGCGGGCTCTGCGTGAATGAGAAAATATGTGTATTATATCAATCAACTTGCTAGATGCATATTCTGTGGTTTTTGTCAATTGTCACATGTAGGACTTTGAGTGGTGGTGGTGTCGTTGGGCAATCAAAAAGCCAAGATACCCCAGCACGAGAATTTAGGACACCCGGCTTGGGGGGGGTGCCCAAAAAGGTTCAGGATACCTCATGAAATGCTCGTGATCAACAAGTCCGGTTATCGGGATATCTCTCGTGAAAAGTCAGGATACCGATACCAAAGGTACCCCTAGAGACACCAATAGCTTTGAGACAGCCCCAAATATGCAAATTTGACGAGTCCTCAATACGTTTGCGCGGCAGGCAGCTGCGTTGACTACAATAGCGTCAGCTGCCCCATTCCTTGCACAGGCATTCGCGTCAATGCAAGTGAAGATGCAAGAAACACGCAAACAGCTGACTTTGGGTGACGCGGCTGTCGAACAGCAGAGAGGCGCGATACAGCGCGCTGAATTGACAAAAAAGGAATTGAAGTTGCTCAAAGATGACACGCCCACTTATCAGACTGTTGGAAGAATGTTGGTTGATCGTTATTTCGTTGTTTCAATTCTATATAATGTTGCTTTGAAACATCAGCCAGTTTGTCTGGCTGATTGGCATTTTAACACTTCGTTACCGTGAAATTTGACGAACCATGTCGTTTGGAAAAGTAGCGCTTTCTCTTGTTTTGATGCCCAGCACAGACTGATACGCCAAACCACTGCACCCGTGTGAATTTTGGCAGATGCGCATTTATTTGACAATGCAAATTTGCGTTCTGGTTCTGCAAAGGTAGACCCAAGTATACATACGCTGTGAATTATAGACTGCATATGCCGATCTAATCTAATATTGGGTACCGCCATCGTCTATCTTTGTATGCATACATGATGTTAGCCGCACTTGACAATGATAAAGTACTTTATGTAAATTTAGTACCCAAGTACACAATTATTTACAGGTTCGTACGTCAGTCAGTCGCCGACAGTATTGCTGACTTGGACAAAGACATCGCTGAATCACAGGAAAAGATAGAGAAAGTCAATGTTAGTTCAGTTTTTCGTCTTTCTTATCCTCTCCTTTTTGTAGTATTACTTGATTTTCTTGGTTTACGTGCGTCAAATAAACGGGCGTTTTGTTGTCATGCTCATTTTGAGCGCGCAACAAACTGTTGAAATTTCATGATAACTCATTTTTTTTCTTGTAATTATTTTCAGAAACAAAAAGAATATCTCGAACGAACTTTGAAAGAGTCGCAAGACAATCTTCGTGAAATGGTTCAGGCCAGGAAAAATAAGTCATAGCATCGGGCGATAACAACTAATTTTTATTCACTGATTGTCTTGTTTGTTTTCTGATGCCAAGCTCTTGAGGTGTGTTGAGTGTAAGCTTGTTGCGAAAATTGGTCTTCTTTGAAAACTTTTTGACTATTTTGCAACAAGTTTTACACTTTTGATTTCATCGTGCTGTGCTTTACCCAACCAGTCAGTCAGGCCAGTGTTAATTTTCTATTTCCGATTTTGTTTTGTTGTTATGTGTTACTGTTGATTTGCACAAGATATTCAATAAAATCTGGCTTTTTATTCGTCCAGTGCCCTTATATTTCCGGCGTTGTTCGGGTGTCTTACCCTATGATACCGCATTTGAAACGTTCTGAATTCGGTCGGAAGAGCGTCTTTCTTCCGTGCATTATGCTCATGTGTTTTTCTGAAAAATTTATGTTTCGAGACCACTGAGGCAGTTTCACTGTCTGAAATGAAAATTGATTTTCAGACATTCACATTCCAAAATCATTGTCCCACGCCCATTCGTGATGGTTAAGTGTCCCGACTCCGTTTTCGAGAAGCTCAAATCCGTTGGTCAGGAGCATTTGCTGAAATTCTGGGATGACTTATCACCGGAATGTCAAAATCAATTGGCCACTCAATTGGAATCTTTGGATTTTGGACGCCTGAAGGAAACATTTGAGGTGTTTGATAGCTTTTCGTGATTTTGTCTTTCGAAAGTTCGTGCAAGCTTGTTGGCATGACCTCTTGTGCTTTTTGCGGATTTCTGTGTTAGCCTAGTTTGCTGTTTTCCTGGATACATGTCTTTCATTTCGTTTTATTTCAACCTTTTCCTTGGTTTCTTTGTTTCCCATCTCTTTTTAGTCCACAATGGAGCGCACCACCATGGCCTTCATGCTACAGGTCAGTTTTGTTCGTTCTGAGCATTTGCACAGCTTGGCCCGGAAATGTTTTTGCACATTGGCAAAATGCCAGACGGAATCGTTGTGAGCGCACCAATGGCTTTCATCTTTCCAAAAATCAACCTCACCAAACGTTCCAACCGATTTTAAAGTCGCTGTTGACGTTACATGCAGATAAAGGCTTGTAGTAATGTCGTCAAATCACCGCGTCAAATCTTTTCGTCAAGTCACGTGTGTTAGTTCTCGCGCTCATTTGGGGCTCATGTACATTGTTCTTGATTTGACGAAAAGATTTGACGACAAAACTATTAGTCCAGATGAAATGTCCTTCCATCATCGGAAAACGAAGGTGATCAAGAATTTCGCTGAATCCAAAGAATGTTCTCTCTGCGACCGAACTATCGTTCACAATTGTTGGAAGGGCACTGGTTGTTCAAAAACATGGATACATAAATATATATATGTATATATAATAAATAACTTTAATAATTCTAGTAAACATGCGATACATAAACAATGCCCAACAATATTCCAGGATTACGCTAAACCCAAAGCAGACGCGCATGCGGATGTGCAGCCAATCAGCGCCGATCATTACGGTAGTTGTAAGGCGTCTACCGACGAAACGTTGGAACGATATTGGAAAACAGGCTGGTTTTCATAAAACAATTTTCCAGAAAAGCTTCTAAATATCAACTCGTATTGCCCTGAACCCGCCTTGATGATTCAGGGTTGCAAGCAATCGCCACCGGTCAAGTGGCCGTGATTGTGCTGGCGGGTGGGCAGGCGACGCGACTGGGTGCCAGTGAACCGAAAGGTACGATTTTTGGATCATTGTCGCTTTTGTCTGTCGATTTTGTATGAACGATTGATTGAGCTGTATTGTTGTGTGATGGGTGTCTCTGACTTGCTTGCTATTGATATCATGGCTTTTTGCCGTTTTCGGTGTGACACTGTGCACCTGTTTTTTATTGCACGTGAAATTTCAGGTTTTTGTGCAATTGCACATAGGCTGATGACTTTTGCCCTGTAAATGGTCGATTTGTACCCGTTATTTTTAAATATACATAGCTGCACATTGCACCTCGTTAATTTTGAAAAAAAGTGCTTGTATTCTATCAGCGAACATGACAACAGCATGGTACCCAAATCTCTACCAACAGTTGATTCAGCCTGATTGACTAGGGTGCGCTTTATAAAATCATTTTGAAGCTTAGAGTTTCAGAATATTTTTGTCAGAATTAATTTTAGCGAATAACGCCAACCCAATTTCAGGCACGATCTCAATGCAACTGCATCGCGGTGCACCCGATTCTCTGCTTTATCTGCAAGCCGCTCAAATTGCCAAACTGCAGTGGCTGGCGAAGGAACATTGTCCGGACAGTACACCGAAGATAGAATGGTTGGGGAGGGCAACAGTTTTCTTCATCAGAGTAACAGCCGAAATTCGCCGTTTTCTTTCCTAACGGGGTGAATCATCCAATGCATGAGGTGCTCACGTGTGATTTTGCTGCCTCATAATTGGCAGATTGTGCACTAGGGATGTAGCTGGTCAGGTAGCTCCTGCTATGTAGACAGGGGGGCCAGGCCACTTCAAGCTAGCCCCGCTCGGCTAGTGTTGGAATTTCAGGTTCATGGAAAAAAATTTGCCAAGCATACTCCTAAAAACACGTTTTTCGCCATAGGTATCTCGAGCTAGCCACCTAGCTGAGGGGGTAACCCGACCCCAACTACATGATGAAACTATTTTCTGGCAATTGAGATACAGTAGTGGACTCACATGTACCTAATTGCCAACAGTCTTGAGCTTGTGAAACATCAGCCATCTTGCTTTCAGGTACATAATGACGAGCGCTGCCACGGCCAAAGCCACACAATCGCACATCACTGAATGCGTGCTGCCTGCCACTGGACTGGAACTCGATCAAGTTTGTGTTTTCTTGTATATGTACATTTATCTTTTCTTCAATCTTGATAAAAAAACAATAATAAATTGCCTGATTCTTCAAGGTGCATTTCTTCTCGCAGTCCGAGATGCCCTGCTTTCAACCGGATGGCAAATTGATGCTTGCTGAGAAACATCGGGTGGCAACGTCACCTGGTGAGAATATTTTACTTTTTTTCTGTTTTTTTTTTCTGACGGTTGGCATGTACAGTATAGCCTGGGCTACTTCTTTCTGTGAATCATCAGCCAGCTAGGTTGCTTGTTGCGTTCGCACTGACGATGACTTGGTGCACACAAGTGTGCGCAAAAGGTCGAACCCGCGCAGACTTCAAAGTGTTTGTAGAGGACAAGAAATTTCTGCTCAGTCTCAGTAGATGCTACTTTGTCTCCACGCCAGCGATCAAAATGTTTGTGTGCTCAACTGTTCGCAATGTTTCAATTTGTATAATACTTCCCTTCTTTCAGATGGTAACGGTGGCCTGTACGCAGCGCTGCAGCCTCTGTTACCTGAAATGCAACAGTCTGGTAGGTGTATGCACGTTCAATAGAATTACTAATCGCAGTTCTTATTTCGCTTGAGGTGAAATTATTTTATCGTATTTTTTTCAAAATTTTTGCGCAGGTGTCAGTTTCGTGCACGTCTACTGCGTTGACAACATTCTCTGTCGTGTGGCTGACCCGACCTTCGTTGGATTCTGCGTGGAATCGGGCGCGGATTGTGCGGCCAAGGTTTGGTAAATGCGTGGTGCCTGTCTCTAGTTGCAATTTTTCCGGAAAAATATTTTTACTGAAAAAAAACGTTTTTTTTTTTCGATATTTTTCCGAGCCAAATTTGGTGCATATTTGGCACATTATGCGCTAAAAATGGTGTATGAAAAGGAATTCTGTTCAGAAAGTGCGAATAAAAGCTGTAAAAGTGCTGGAAAACACTTGAAAAAGTATGTTTCGGCAATGACACTAGGTTGTTTCCCATAATTTTAACACTTTTTCAAGAAAGTGCAAAAACCGCCGTGCAATTTTTCAGGAAACATATACAGTATTTCACTGAAAAAAAACGTTTTTTTTTTCGTTTCTTTTTTCGGGAAAAATCTTTTTTTCACCTGCAACTATATGCCTGTCAAACATCTTGCTTGTCGTGCGTTCGTGCGAAATTACGTACGCAATTGTACAGTTCGTCATTATTATTTTTTGTATTCTTATTTGTTTTGTTTGTTTTCAGGTTGTGATGAAAACTGATCCAAACGAGGCTGTCGGTGTCGTCTGCCAAGTGAATAACGTCCCGAAGGTTACTCGTGTGTGTTGACTATTCACATTTCGCTGGTGCAAGTTTGCTAAATCCGTAAAAGAATCGACTATGGTAGTGGATTCAGTGGGCCAGAAAGTCTGCGCTTCCAAAATGTTTGAATCGCGTTGGTTTGCACATAATTAATTTTGCGTTAAACGACTATGCTGTAGATGAATATATTTTTGTCAGGTTGTTGAGTACAGCGAGATCAGCACCGAGCTGGCCAATCAGCGCGACACAAATGATCCAACCAAGTTGGCCTTCCGCGCCGGAAATATTGCCAATCATTTCTTCACCATGGAGTTTCTCAAAGGAGTTTGGTTGGTTGTTTGGGGAGGGGATATTTTGTGATGATGTGAAATGATTGATTTGAGTTGGGCGAACATATCGATGTTATGCGAATATCGGATTATGTTTGTCACTGACGGCCGGGCCAGAACCAATATCGACATGACACTCTGGCCACTGTCAAAGTGTCCTCGCCTCTCCTGTCTGTTTCTTTGTTGTACAATATTTCCATAGTTATTGACGTCACTGACTTCGTCCACACTAAGTTACTGTGTGCGCCGATTCACATTTGCTCCCAGCTAACTATGGGTGGAATTTTCGAAACGGTGTAAAGGTCAGTTGGGCGTAAAGGTCGGTGTAAAGTTCGGTCGGAAGCTCGGTCGGCGTAGCTCGGTGTAAACGTGAAACATTGCCTGTTATTAACGTGGAATGTTTCAAGACAAGGCATCACACTGGCTTCACCGAGCTTTCCACCGACCTTCACACCCAACTGACCTTTACATCGTTTCGAAAATATCACACTATGACAGAACTTTTATGTCAATCTGTACGATAAGCAGATCTGGAGACGTTCTGACTAGAAGAAACCAACTTACAGTGCGTATGGTCAAACGACGAGCTCATGACACAAATTTTTAAGGCTTGTTTGGCCAAGTTCAATAATGCTCCGGTTGCACGTGTTTCAAAAACAAAAGAAAGAGATTGCACCGGGTGAGATGACCAGGACGGGCCCGCCCGAGCACTTGGTGTTGATGCCGATATGATCGTTGCTGCGCATCTGAGAAACCATTTTTTTCTCAAAATTCGTGATCGTTACATGACAAGAAACGAATGTTTCAGTGCCAGTCCACTGCCATTCCATCCGGCGCACAAAAAGATCCCGTTCTGTGACGACGAGGGCAATTTGGTCAAGCCAAAGACGCCAAATGGCATAAAAATGGAACAGTTCGTTTTCGACGTGTTCAGGGACTCAAAGTTGGCTTGGATGGATTTTCGGGATCTTTTTTTATTTTGTCGTGAAATTTTTGACAGCCATATCTCTGTACTCTATGCGGCAGTGGTGCAACGACAATGATTTGTATTTGTTGCATCCTGTTTATACTGCTGGTTTCTGCAGGACATTGTTAGTGCGAGTGCACCGGTCTTTCACAACTATCCGCCAGACTGCTTGTTGCAGCCGTTGTTTCAACCAAGTTTGCCACATGAAACATTTGGTTGCGTGCAATCAGTTCTTTTTATTGCGGCCTGAAGGCCACAAGCCGTCTGTTTGCATTTCCCTGAAATGACGGACTGTGCGTTAGTTGCATGCAGGTTGCAATGGTGTCGTTGAGAAATCGAGATGTCACATAGGTTTCTCTAAAAATTCAAAAGTTTCCCATACCCGAGGGTGTTTCCGAAAAAAATGACCCCAAAAATCTTCAAAAAATTGGTCTAAAAGTGCTAAAATACGGTTTTCTTGCGGTAGCAAGCGATTTTTTACATTTTTGAGCGAAATATCGTCAGGTAAATTTTGGTACTTCTCAGGGTCAAGAAGTCATTTCTTAGGGGCAGGGTTGGGCAAAAAAACGACGGCGTTTTTTCTAAACGACGTTTTTTTAAACGTCTGGATCGTTTTTCTTGTTTTTAAATCCTGAATTTCCTTGATTTTCCCTGATTTTTCAGGGAAAGTACCCTGATTCTCAAGGAAGATCAATTTTTTTGTCCCATTTTTTTCAAAAAATTTTCCACCAATTTTTACTTTGTCGAGATACGTCGATATACGGAGTTTGACTTTCAATGATGACCCCGGCCAAAGTTGGTCACATGATGCGGGTCTGATTTGGGATGTTAACAACTCGCTAGAAAAGGGTTGAAACCCGTTTATTTTCCTCAGAACGCATAGAATTACTTCATTTAACCACGTTTTCTTCCCAAGATGGGCGTTTTCCAACTTTTTTGGGGCATGTTTCGGTCATCTGGGCGTTTTTATAAAAAAACGAATTAAAAAAACGTTTTTTGCCCAACCCTGCTTAGGGGTGCTTGTTCCAAAAGTGGGAAATTTCCCGTACATCCAGCTGATTTCGCATACGGCATACCAGGTGGGGTAACACCACAACACCACCCCCCCCCCCGCCCCGCCCCCGTCCCAGCTAAACCACGGCAGGTTGCGACCGAACTGGATTTCGATCGGCTGATTTGAGTATTCACAAAAGCATCTCTACGCACAATAACAATGAATGAAACATCAGTCACGCAACGAACCCCCAGTCTCCACCGTGTCCAGGAATTTCTACGTCTGGGAAGTGGATCGTTGTGACGAGTTCTCGCCACTGAAGAACGCCGACGCGGCTGGAGTGGATTGTATGTCGACGTGCAGGCGTGATTTGTGGGCGTTGCACACTAAATGGATTGAAATGAATGGGGGTACGTTCGGGTAGGGGTGGGCTTGCGCCTGAAAAGTATAGGCGTTAGGTGTTTGGGTCTGTTGTTGTGTTCGGCCTTTGAAACGGATAAATCGAGATGAAACATTGGATTGGGTCAAAGTCAGGGTTGGATTAAAACAAAAAGTAAAATTTTTTTGTAAAATTTTTTTGGCCACTTTTTTATTTTAAAATTTTTAAAAAGTAAGTCCACTTTTTTTATTATTTTTCCCCTTTTTTCGTTATTTTCTCACTTTTTAAGGTAAAAATGTATGTTTTCATGCGTTTTATTGCTCATCATTCTCAAAAAATCGCCTGCGGCGCTTATATTTCAGTTTAAAATGGCGTTTTAATGGACTCATACAGTTCCCACACATCCCAACAATCGCTGCACGTATAATATATAGGACACCCCATACCGTATACTGTGCAGTTATTGAGCTATCGACGTAAGCTATCGACAGACTCCACTTTGCTCGCCTATTTTCAGTTGTGTGGATTTGTCATTTGTTGCTTTTGTCACACAACATGAGTGTGGTGTAACTCTTTATCTCTCTTCAAATTTATCCCCAAATTCACAAACAGAAGGTTGGTCTTCCCTTTGTCATATATGCCCACAGAGTTACCTTCGGGCGGGTTCTCAAAGTTATGACCAAATGGGCTAGATCGCAGGTGATCGACATAAACATGCAAGTCAGTGGAGAAGTTCTCTTTAGTGTCCCACAAAATATACCTAAGTAACATGATTTCAGAAATTTCATTTTTCTAGAAACCATTTTTTTGGGGGTCCGGAATAAAAAAAAGTGATTTTAAAAAAAAATTTAAAAGTTTTTTTTAAAAAAAAAGTTCGATAATAAAAAATTTTTTAATCCAACCCTGGTCAAAGTTGGTGGTTGGATTAGCTGTGCTCATTTTTTACAATCACAATTCGTCATTTATTGCCTTGGCGACAATTTTTAATTGTGAGCCATCTGAAAGTGATATAGTATTCACTTGATAAAAACTTTTTCAGTGGTCCGAAACAGAAAATTTTGGTTGATCAATTTCAAAATAAGTGAAAAAATATCGTAGCCAAGACAGCTCCGATTCCATCACCGACTGTGCGGTACCAAATAATTCCTGCCAAGAAGTCCAATATTTTGACAATGCAGGCACCATCAATAAAGCAGTCGAATCCAACGGGGAAGCCGTCGCTGCCCCTGTGCCGGTGGAAATCGACGCGAAACTGAGTTATGCTGGCGAAGTGAGTGTGCACATACATATTTGAGATTTCATGACTTCATTTCTGGTCTTTGATTTTTTTGAAAAAACGTGGTTTTTTTGTTATTTCAGGGTCTCAAACAACTAGTCGATGGCAAATCGTTCACAGCGCCGGTCTGTTTGAAATGGATTGAAATCTAGTGTGATTATTGTTACACTTTTTGTGAAGCCTTGTTTTATGTTTGTGTAATTACATGCGATGATTATGATCCTCAGGCTCATGTTCAAGGTTTGCTGTTGCTTTATTTTGTTTATTTGAGTTTTGATTGGTTGTTTGGTGCGAGTTTCGGGCCATTTGTTTGCAATCTTGACGGAGCTCAGCCCAATGTGTCAGCGTGATGAAATTTGCCATTCAGTTTTGATCTTCTCATGTTTTTCGTGCACATTCTCATGATCGTAGGTCCCGTGGAACGTTTTATGTACTTATTTGAACTAAAATTGTTTTTGTCCATGTGAGCAGTTGCAATAATAATCTAATGACTGCATTCTGCACAATAGTTACCAATCTAACAAATGGATGTGCAGTTTAATTCAGCCAGCAGTGAGCCGTCTTCAAACCGTTTATTTTGCCTCAGAACACATAGAATTACTTCATTTAACCATGTTTTCTTCCCAACATGAGCGTTTTCCAATTTTTTGGGGGCATAGTTTGGTCATCTGGGCGTTTAAAAAACGTTTTTAAAAACACGATTTTTTGAAAAAAAATAAACGTTTTTTGCCCAACCCTGGCTGTATGTAATGGGCCAATGGTCCTGTGGTGTCAAATCAAGTCGTCAAATCACATATATTATTATTTCTCATGCTCGTTTGGGGCTGCTTGAATTGACGTAGTGTTGCTTGATTTGACGGCAGTACAATTAGCCAGTGTGAAGCACACGCAGAGTGTCCGGTTGTAAAAATACGATGCCTAAGACGAATTTTTCTTTCATTTTATACTTGACGAAAAATCGCATGCACGGGACGGGTCAAAGAGAAATGCGCAGCGCGAGCTTGTTTTTTTGACACGTCACATTTATGGTCAAATGAAGAATAATGTGCGAGTTTGTCACCAAAATAAAACAGAGATGCTTGCGGATGCACTTTATACTTCCAGCGTATGTGTTTCGTAGCACATTTTTAGAATACTCTACTACTCTCATAGTACACCACATGTGAGTTTTGGCGGAAAGCAACCACTGCTTGATACTACACTTGCACAAATCCAAGTTTATCAAATCGAATCTAATTCGAACTGCGATTGTCAATTTTCAATGAACACTGATGCAGCGACTTTCCTTCTCATTATCACGCTACTTATTCCGAATTCTGACTGCGGTAAGGTATTATTCATTCCGCATTGCGCTGTGAAGAGTCACGTTCGTTTGTTCTACTCACTGGCCGGTCGATTGGCGGACAAGGGACATAATGTCACTATACTCAGGTTGGTTCGGCATATTAATTCTTGCACATTGCTTTTAGTTGGCCACCGCTGTGGCGGCAAACTTTTCTCAGCCCCGGGTCCCTAGCATAAGCGGAATTAGTTTACCTATGTTTTGGTCAGCGTAACTCTTAGGTTTACGTCAACCCTCAGCCCCTTGTGTGCGCGTACGAACGTAATTTTTTTGAAAATTTCCGTATGTCCCCGGAACTGAAAAATTCCGTTGCGAGTCATCGGTGACCGTCTGCGTCTTCCATGGCTAATGCGCCTGTGTTTAGCTTGTACTGCACAAACAGCAACCAGGTTTCAAGCACAACAGTCTCCGCTTCGTAACTGCAAGTTGGGAGTTCAGCTTCATTTAGCCCTTGATGTAAGTTTTAGCGTTTACAGTTGTCTCAAGCTCTCTGTGTTCTTCAAATGTTCAGATGGCCCGGCTCGTATCACATCACGTCCGTGCCCATCCCACCAAAGGTGTCCCACATTGATTATGATGACTACTCGGTCGAGTGGGCGTTGGCATATATTGACGATCTGGTGTGGAAGATTCCGGATAGCTTCATCTACTATTTGAAATTCATGATTGTCGGTCTGCCTCAAGCGATCAGGGGGTGTTATGTGATGAGAGACAAGCCCGAACTGATGGACAGACTGAGGCGCGCCAAGTATGATTTGATCGTGTTGGATCCGTTTACGATGCCGTGCAATTGGGCCATTGCCAATCAGATAGGTCAGTTGCTGCTCATAATTAGGTTCATTTCGTGTTTACGTTCATAGTCATGTTTCATGTTTATCTTCATGTTTATTTAATGTTTCTGTTCATGTTCATACTAACATGTTTTATGTAATGTTTGTGTTCATGTTCATACTAATGTTCAGGTTTACGCTATGATTATGTTTGTGTGTGAGTTCATGTTTATGCTATAACAATATTAACGCCCGTGCTAAAGTTTATGTTCGTTTTATGTTTACGTTTATGGCTGTGTAAATTTTTGGGCCCATATTTATGTTTCACATGCTTCTGGTTATGTTCAGGTTCATGCTCAAGGTCAGGTTTGCGTTACGGTTATGCTTATGCGCATGTTGATGTTCATGTTCATGCTCATGTTGCTTATGTTATGGTTGTGTTTATCTGCATCTTTATGTTTACGTTTATGTCATGAGCGTGTTGATGTGCATGCGCATGCTGTTATCGTTATTGTTATTGTTGTTGTTGTTGTTGTTGTTGTTGTTGTTGTTGTTGTTGTTGTTGTTGTTGTTGTTGTATTGTTGTTGTTGTTGTTGTTGTTGTTGTTGTTGTTGTTGTTGTTGTTGTTGTTGTTGTTGTTGTTGTTGTTGTTGTTGTTGTTGTTGTTGTTGTTGTTGTTGTTGTTGTTGTTGTTGTTGTTGTTGTTGTTGTTGTTGTTGTTGTTGTTGTTGTTGTTGTTGTTGTTGTTGTTGTTGTTGTTGTTTTTGTTGTCGTTGTTGTTGTCGTCGTCGTCGCCTCCGTCATTGTTGTTCCACGATTTGTGCTGGCTGCTTTCTTTCAAAATACAACCTCTCTCAGGTGCCCCATACTTCACAATACTTCCTGCAATATCCGCCTATTACACCGACCGAGCGGCCGGGATTCCAGTGCCGATGAGCTACTATCCGTCGGCTTTCAATCGTAACACTGATCGGATGAGTTTCATACAGCGAATCGTCAACATCAACGATCACGTCACGTTTGTGTCACTGTTCTGGTGAGTTGTGTTGAAGAACAATGATAAATTTTGGCAAATAAAAACAAAACATTACGGCAAAGTTTGGCCTGTTGTTCAGTTGTCACGAGGAAAAGTTCGTCAAAGTTTGGCTTAACTTTCGTGGAATCTAAATTGTCGCAGGTTCCTGATGGAATACGCCATCCACGCATTTGTCTGGTCGGACGCGTACAGCCGTCCCGTCATGCACATGGACATACTGCCTCCGTTCATGGACTACCCGCGACCACACACTTTGACGTTCGTCAACGCCGGTGAGACGGATCGAATCGAAACTGTCCGGGATACGGTAGGTGTCTTACGGTATCTTGCATATTACGGTATTCACGGTAATTACGGTATTATGCGTTTTATTCCATGTTCAAGGACGTTCCGGAGCTGATTCTTGACCGGTCATCCAACGGTACCGTTATATTCACGTTGACCACTGTGGGCACCGAACGAATGATGCCTGAACAAATCAAACAACCGTTCGCTGCCGCACTGTCTCGGTCGGTTTGTTTGAGATGTGATACACTCGAACGTGTATCACGCTCCTTCGACAAACTATTTCTGCTCTAGCAGTTGCTCATCACGCGCGATTTCATGGCCAATGAACTCGGTCTTTTCTGCCCAACTTTTTACGCTGGTCGCTGCTGCACAAACAACCATATCGCAATATATGGCACACACAAGATATTTCGAGGCTCCAACCACTTTCGATAAGTCCCGCGCTCTAAAATCACCCAAATGAAAATAATCTCATCGCTGGCAAACAAATCCTGGTGCAAGCAGCAAACCGCCCAAAACCTCTTTTCATTGTAGGCTGGCAGCAAATCACCGGGTGATCTGGCGTAAATTGCATCGCGCTGAGGAGGTTCACTTCACCAAGTCCAGTCACATTCACGTCACTGATTGGTTCAGTCAACCGCAAGTGCTTGGTTGTCCTTCTACATTGTTTTCCTTTATATGCTTACCGTATTTGTCCATATGGAGGAGCCCCGAGGACTTTACTTGGAAAAAGGTGGAAAAGCGGCCTGTTTATTCGGGCTGTTCCTTTGAAACTTCTCGAGAACCGATTGCCGAACATCACAGAAGGTTATCATAACTTACACCACTATAAGCCCGCAGCGCACGTGTTCATCAAACACTGAACAGCACTGTAAACGACATCCAGAAACCACTTTTGTGGATGAAATGAAAATCAATGATCACATGATCAATTTTTGAAAATAACTTTTTATAGAGTTACCGAGGGGCTCTGTTCGCAAACGTGTGCGAAAAAACCGTTGGGAGCTCTATTCGGGGGGGGGGGGGCTCTTACATGACAAAATACGGTAATTCTGTGCTGTGGTTCGTTCGTCTCTCTGTTCGCACTGTTCGCCTCTCAAAGACATCCATAACAGCATTAATATCAGGCGGCACTGCCATCACTGCAAAGTCATTATAGTCATTACGCTTTCATCAGCTCAAAGTTGCATTTCTGTTGCATCTGCAGCGCACCCGAACACCAAACTGTTGATAACGCACGGCGGAATGAACAGCATTGTTGAGGCAGCAACGCATGGAGTGCCAATGCTGTGTGAGTGTCTCTTTCAATGTTTTCTTATCCATGTTTATTGAGAACTTATTTTAATCGAAAATGAAAGGAAACTGTTGCGCTTGGTTGGCTTGTGACAGAAAATACTCTTCTAAAATTCATCTGCAGTCATTCCACTTGGCGTCGATCAGCACGGCACATCGATTCGTGTCATCAGCCGAGGCATGGGACTCAAAGTGAACAAAGTGAATTTGAAAGCAGACGATATTGAGAGGGACGCCAGGCTGATATTGGCTGAAGGAAGGCGAGTTTTCAAAGTTTTTTTTGTCATTTTTTTGTTTTTAACCCGGTGGGACACAGCGGAAGCGGCTGTTTTGTGCAGGCGCTTTGGAAACAAAACGACGTATCAAATTTGGCAAGCGCTACGATACTGCGGTTGAACTGCGCCCGCGGCATCACAAACTTTTCCTGCAGCACAGTTTGCGAGTCTTCATAGCTTGAGCACTAGTTTCGACCAGCGTAAACGTTGGACCATTATGCCAAATGAACCAGTACTGTGGTCAAAATGAGTGCTTGCCTTCAAAAGTTATGTGGCCCTGGGCGTTGTGGGAATATTACAAAAATTATCGTGTGTGTATCGATAATTATTATTATCCACTCCGTCTTAGCACTTTTCAACGCGCCGCGCACAAATTTCGCGACATGATCGCCGACAGCAAAATGTTGCTGACGAGGCCATTCGTATTCTGGTTGGAGTACGGTATTCGACACGGCGAGAAGATTCGGTCGCTACAACCAAAGGGAGAGAACTTCGTGTTCTGGACATATTGGTTTTTGGACACATTTGGCGCCATTTTGACGGTGATTGCCTTATTCAGTTTTTATCTGGGCAAGTGACACGCGATGTTTTGAGGACACGTGAATTCCTTTATTGTATCATTTCATTCATTCTTTATTTTGTTCACAATTCTTTCTTTATTTATGGTATGTATGTTCAAGTTTTGAGTATCCTTAGCTGATCGATTGTTTCATGGGGGCGTTGATGACAAATTATCCAAATGTATATGTACGCCAATCTGGTGAGCGAATGATGACGACGATTATGTCCCACTACAATAATTGACAACAATAGTGGCTGGCCGTGGACTACTGGGTTCGGGTGCGGTCTGTTCACACTGTGTGTAGCTTAGGGCGCCCTTAGTCATAGTGGAAATGGAAAATTGAAATGCAGAAATATTCTATGTCCATGTTTTAAATTTCCATTTTCCAATATGACCAAGGGCATATTGGAATTGGAAAAGGGAAATGAAACAAAACATTTTCTGTGTAAAATCGGCCCAATCAGCGGCCGAGAATTGAGCGGAACGCAAAATGTTTTTGTCACATGTCAAAACATGACTGCTGCAGAAAATCCCGAATATCACAAAGCCATACCATACCATGACACCCACAACACTTGGGGAAGAGTGCGGGTGTGTACCTGACCACGGTTGGTACGTATCGACCATTGGATAGTACTGTTTTCGTATCACTAGTGCTTTACAGTATGTGCACTTAGAACACATTGTAACAAAAATATCCCTATTTTGTACTTGAGCGCTCATTTTTTATCATGTTGGTCTGTAACAAAATTTTTTGAATTAAAAAAATGAAAAAAATGTGGCTGGAATGAAAAGTTTTTCATTGACCGCTGTTAGCAATCTCGTTTATGGTCTATGGTTTATTTTTATTTTGTTCATGTTCATCAAGTCCAACAAAACAGCACATATTATATGTAATTCATGATTTGATCTTTTCCATTTTTGCACAGAATGCAGAAAAATGAACAAATTGCAATCAATGCCGATGAAAAGCCTTGTAACTCCAGCAAGTAATTTTTTTATGTTCACCTGCTAAGGACTGAAACAACAGTCTTGTTGTGCTCAATCGTGAAACAAAAGTCGACAAAGCAAAAAATTAAACATACTGTACCCAAGAAAATCATGTGAAAATCGTAACGCAGCATGTAAACCGGAGAAAGTTTGCCTGGGATTAAAAAAAGTCTTTGTGTTACGGAATTTCATATATGGATATCCAAAGCATGCAACATCAGGCTAGATTGTATAACTTTGACCAGCAACAATGAACACCTCCTCCCAAAACTGATATCCGCTGGCTGCAATTGAGTTGTTTCCCATGTTGTGCGTATTGTTGTGGTGCAGACACGATCCAGTCACCGGGTCGTGGCTGAAGCCCTTGCAGATGAACCCGGTGCATGAGTTACCTGGAACTCATTAGCTGAAAATTGTGAGAGGAATAATTTAGCATCACTCAGCTCACCGCAATTTCTCACTGTCTGCGTGGAACAGTCGAATCGGATCTACATGTCAACCCTAAGCATGAACAGCTGATCAAACTAGGGTTGAAAAAATGTCTTTAATTAATGAGCTGTTTTTAAAAAATTAATTAACAGCTTTTTTGAAACAACCCTGCACCAAACGAACCCGGATTGCAAGTAGTAGGCTGCAGTCCTACACCCAAGTCCCGTTCTCAGCATTGCACGTTACAAGCTCAGCAGAGTCAGCGAAATAGTGCGGCGGACAGTTGAATGTCGCCTGCAATGTTTTATGGTGTGGTTCATATTCACCCTTAAAATAACATTGGGCTTAACCGGGCTTAAATAAATCCCCGTAAAAAACTATCAAGATGCTCACTTCTAATGTTTTCGAAGACTCAAACTTTAATGGAAAAAAAGAAAAAATTATTTCTTTTGCCCCAATTTTTGCAGTGGTTTACAGAAATGGACCCGTCTCTTGATAGGGACGTTGTTTAGAAAAAATAGAAGGAACATTTTTAAAAGCACACGGCGTGTTTCTATGTTCCTGGAGCATTTTAGCGTCGAAGAGAAAAAATTAACCGGAACCGCAACGAATCAGATATGACAGTGTGACTGCCGTCGGCCAGTTATATGTACGAAGAAACTGTTTTTTAGCTTGTGGGCGACCTCCACATTAAAACGACTACAGCATATGAAGCAATGTTTTCCCTCTCGATTGCGCAAAGCCGGTTCATGATTTATGGTCATGACAAATGTACCTATGTCTATGCTCGAACGAAAAACCTTTAGACAGAAATGCAAATATTGGCACTATTGACGAAACATTTAGTATTTTCGTTAAAAGTTACTCATATTTGATCTTTGTCAAAAAAGCACCAGGGACCTTTCAATAGCCTCCTTGGCGATCCAGAACATGACAGCTGTATTTTCTTGATCGAGTGTACCGTCTGCATGTTCAGCGAAAAAAGAAACGTTTTTTTACTGTATGGGCGATCTCCACTGCGAAAGGGCCCCCCGTTTTTAGTTCTAATTTTGCATGGTGTATTTCCAGTGCAAAGTTCTTGCATAATTTATAGCCATAACAAATGTTTTTAAATTAATAAACCATCTTGTCATGTTTCTGAAAGTTGTCTCGTGTTCGCCATCGATAAAAGATTTTTCGCCTGTTGTTGCTGTGTTGTTTGTTAGATTTGAATATTTCTGGCACGTTTTGTCGTTTGTTCATCATGATTTGTTCATTTGATTATTTGTCACTGATATGTTTATGCATTACGTGGTTTGCCGGATCTTGTGAGAAGGTCGGTGCGTAAGCCTACAAATAAAATTTGAATTTGAAAACTAGTTAAATACTACAATGTTTCACATTTTACACAAAATTACAACTGCCATATCTCATTGGTTGTGGCTCCTGTGAATTTACCCTCTGAAACTAAAATGGACTCCAGCAACAGACAAACACCGCCACACTTTTTTCTGAATAACGTCCCTATCATGAGATTGACCATTTCTGTACACCCCTCCATCAATGGGTCGAAAAAACAAATTTTCTCTTTTTCTGCATTAAATTTTGAGTTTTTATAAAAAATAAAAGTGAGCATCTTGATCATTTTTAGGGACTCAAGTTTATTTGAAGAAATTTCCAAAATACGACCGAGGTATGCGGCCTGGGTTAAATGTTACATGAACCGGATCTTAAACGCTACGAGGCACGTCAATGATAATCTGAACATCATTGAGGGTTCATGGGATGAGGCGAACCCTCCTAAGAACAAAATAGTTGGGATTCGAAGGAACGTGATGAATGTTTGGATTTGAGTTTGATCAAGAAGGTAAAATTCGTCGTCGGTAAAAAAACGAGCCTGACTTCTCATGTTTATTTTGTTTATGTTCATCAAGTCCAACAAAACAGCACATATCATATATAATTCATGATCTGATCTTTTCTATTTGTACACAGAATGCAAAGAAATGAGCTAATTGCAATCAAGGCCGATGAAAAGCCTTATAATAAAGCACAGCAGTAATTTTTATATTCACGTTCTAAAGACTGAAACAACAGTCATGCTGTCCTCAAGTCTTAAACAAAAGTCGACAAAGCAAAAAAAATTCAACGTACTGTACCCAAGCAAATCATGTGAAAAACGTAACGCAGCATGTAAACCGAAGAAAGTTTACCTGCGATTTAAAATTTCAGGTTTTTGAGTTACGAAAATTTCATATAGAGTAAAACTACGCCAACACGAGCCCGATTTCGGAGCTGGCAGAAGTGTGAAACATTCATGACGTGGCTGCTGATTTGGGAAACGTTACACGTTGTGGCATACAACATGGAGCATGATGATTTTCTCTTTTTTTGCGTTTTGCAAGTTCACCAGCTCCGAAATCGGGCTCGTGTTGGCGTAGTTTGCTTTTACATGGATAAGCTATGCATGCAACATCAGGCTATATTGTATAACTTTGACCATCAACAATGAACACTTTCTCCCAAAACTGATAGCCGCTGGCTGCAATTGAGTTGTTTCCCATGTTGTGCGTATTGTTGTGGAGCAGACACGATCCATCCAGTCACCGGGTCATAGCTGAAGCCTTTGCAGATGTACCCAGTACATGAGTTACCTGGAATTAATCAGTTGCACATTGCTAAAGGAATAGTTTTAAGTATCACTAAGCTCACCGCAATTTCTCACTGTCTGCGTGGAACTGTCGAACACAATGTGAGGTGCCCCTTTTTCTGCATGTGCTACCAAATCAAACCGTTTTGGGTTTTCTGAAACAACAAATTTCTGTGAAACGAAATGAATAAACAAGTCAGCGTTAAACATTAACAGCTGACCAAACAAACCCGGATAGCAAATGGTGGGCTGCAGTCCCAGCCAGGTCCCGTTCTCAGCACTGCATGTCACAAGCTCAGCAGAGTCAGGGAAATGGTCCGGCGGACAGGTGAATGTCGCCTGTTATAGATCCGGTTCATATTCGCAATTCAAACAAAATTGAATCAGGTCTTAAAAATCACCGGGAAAAATTATCAAGGCGTTCACTTTTTATGCCGGGTCTCATCATTCTTTGAATAAATTTCTTAAATTGTGACTAGGTCGTACATGAACCGGATCTTAAACGCTATAAGGCTAAATAACGACAATCTGACTTTAAACGTTAACGAAAAACTTCAAACGATTAACCACTGTGTTCGCCACGTATTTATTGTTCACGGCAGGTTTGTTAGGTGCATTGATAGGAGGAGTGTTGTACGTGATGCCAACGGCATTGCCCATCGTTGTAGCGGGAGGGCACACTGATAATACAAAGATTGCATGCCCATATAAGCGCCCACCGTGTGGTTTGAAGAATGAACAAAAGGACCAATTAAAGTCACCAGCATAGCACGCTTTTCCACCGGTCCAATGTCGTGTGCTGTTACACATCTGCGTCAGGATGGTTTGCCCGTTGTCCGTGGTCTTGTCAAAATCACACTCGTAGGTCAGATTGCCTCCAGAGATGGTTGACTCGGCGCCTACCTCCAGCCCGTAGACGGCGCTGCTCGAATTGGTGCCAACGTCGAATACCGATTCGTTTCGATAGCACACTTGGCAATAAATAACTGATTGGCTATCAGACCAGACGGGCTGTAAACGGATAGTGCATCATACCTGGTTGACAGTCCAGCGGCGTGTTGTTGCTCCAAGTATAAAGTGGGGGCCCCCAGTTGTAGGTCTGCAATCATCACACGCGTCAGGCTTCTGATGAACTTTATCTACGATTTACCCCACACTTACACCCTGATCACAGGTGCGGAGTTCAGTTGAGGATGCTCCAGAAGGGGAAAGCATGTTGGGCGGACACGTAATGGTTGCCGTTGTGTATTGGTCATAATAGAGCCAAGTTTCCCATTGCAACGTTGTTGCCGAAATACTTGTCTTGTTTGCGACGAAATCAGGGGTGTATGTAGCGATGTCGTTCGGTCCCAGCTCCAAGCCGGGGCATACTGAACATTGGTGATTTTTTTCTCTTTTCACGCATCAAATTTCGGATGCTAACCGAACAGGCACGCAATCTCGGGTTGCCACGTGTTGACTCCAGTGCAACCACGTTCGTATCGTATCAACTCTCCTGGCAAGCGCCGCACATCGTTGTTACTGCAACCGGTGTAGCAGGACTGAGCTCCGGTGGTCGGTTCAATGTAGCAGTTCGTTAAACCCTGTCCGGCCAGTGGTGCCGACGGCGGATAGATCGAGCACTCTATAATACATGGATTGTTGCGTTACATTTTCTCCCGCTTTAACCCGCCCAAAACAACTACACTCACGTGGCGCAATACACGTGTGAGTAGTGAACGTTGCATCGGGTACGCAAAATTCTCCGGCGGTGCATGGCTCAGGATGACATGGGTGGGACCCTAGATCGTGAAAGTATAGTATAGCCGATTGGCTCGAAAAATCGACGATTTTTTCAAGTTTACTGCTACTTGAAATGTTGATAGTTTGGACAGGCCCATAAAAACAATTATGGGCTTCAAACTGGTCTGCATGCTCTCCAAACGCGTGGAACTCGTCCGTGAACTAACTTTTTTCAATGAAGCTCAGATGCCAGCAACATATATGTGCCGAAAAAGTTGAAATACGTACGTATGTTTTGGGAAGGAAACATGCTTACATGAAGTAATTCTGGGTTCTGAGGCAAAAATAGACGCGTTTCACCCATTTTATAATGAGTTGCAAGCATCCCATATCACGTCCATAGCCTGGCCTGAAATGTTTCATTCAAACCACCCAAGAACCCGAACTTTGCATCAACAGAATTAGAAATGTGCATTTCAGCATTTCAGGTTTTTTTTGCAGAGCATGTAATGAAGTAAATACACAAAGTTTTAACGATTTTTCGAATGAATAGTAAACATTCCCGTTTGATACACATCATCGGATCGAGATTCCATGCCGAGGATTGACCATAAATTCAAGCTTGAATCTCGACAAAGAAAAATTGGTGTCGGAATGAAGAAAATCCCAGACCTTTAGTTATCGTAAAAATATAAACGCCAACGTTTTCCCTCAACCCCAGTGGAACTCACTGTATTCACAAATAGATTGAGATTGCCAGTCATGGGTTAGCTTTGCGCCTGCGTCGTTACAAGTGAACGAAACTGAAGCTCTGAACGTCTCGGGCCAATATCCAGTCGGCAGGGCTGGTGCGGATTCCCAGAACGGATCAGTTGGATATGTGGAGTTGAATTGGCGCAGCAATACTTCTGCTCGCATGTTGACATTGCCAACCTGGTGAAATGCGCAAACTATACGTTTAATCAAAGGTTTGTGGTGCTTGTGGTACGCATAACGTGAGCACCACATGACTAAAACCCGCTTTGTGCAAGCGCAGCACAGCCACAAGCAAAGCACGGTGTTTGAACTGTGTTTCTGAATGAATAGAGTTGCCAATCAGTTGAAGAACGTGTCAAACCAGGTATGTTTGCCATGTGCTGAACCAATCGTTGAGATACTGATGCCAATTCGTAGCGCCGGCCTGCTTCACACCAATGACGATCGAGTTTGGTGCAGGTGCCAGATTACAAGCCAGTTGGTTAAGCAACGTCAGGTTTGTCGACGTGACCATACGACCTTGGCCGAGCACGCCGCCGTAATCGGCACATTTGAAAGCAAGGGCGGAGGCGGGGCCGACCGAAGTCGTGTACGCCCTAGCGGTCTCGAACGCGTAACAGATCCCATCGATGTACGTGTGTGGATCGGATAACGTCGCGCATTCGCTTTGGATATCTGGTAGTGTTGCATGCATCCCGTTTGCTTTCGAGTTGGCCATGGAGTACAGTTGGCAGTTTCTAATTTCGTTGCCTCATGCATTTTTACTGACAAAGGGAAATTCCCGTTCGAAGTCCAGGCAGGCAACAAGCTCGCACACAGTCGACAAGCCACGCAGCTGACGCACACAACTCGTGCGACTGAAACATTCGAAACGCACATGAGCCAGCTGCGTGGCTTCTTCACAGTCTGTTGAAGTTGTCTGTCTGCCTCGACTTCGGACAGGAGTTTCAGTCCGTCTGCAAGAGGCAGCGAAATTTGAAATTTGCTATATAATATCAATATCCACATACAATATGTATAATAACACTACGCCAACACGAGCCCGCTTTCGGAGGTGGCAGATTAGTAAAAACATTCATACGTGGCTGATGATTTGGGAAATGTTACACGTTGTAGGATACAACGTGGAGCATGATGATTTTCTCCTTCTATTCGTTTTGTAACCACATCACCTCTGAAATCGGGCTCGTGTTGGCGTAGATTGTTTTTACCTGCATCGACCGCCCGTCCAACAATGAGCAGCAAGAGAATTTGAGTTTTTGGGATCGATCCCAGTTGTCTTTTACCCATTCTGATGCGTAGCACGCATATAATGGCTTTTAAAACACACAGTTACAGTATGACGAAAACAGCATACAATCAAAACTCTGGACTTACTGGGACATTGTAACTTATTTTGAACAATGGACTGGTCGGATCTGTGATTGATGATCGGGGACGCGCATCTGAACGAACATCATGCGGGTATAGTCCTACCACGAGCTCATGAGACGAGTTTTTGGAAGTTGGCTTGTGCGGACCCAATAATGTTCCGGTTCCACGTATTTGGAAACAAAAGAAAGAGAAACGCACGCATTTAGTAAAAACTACGCTTACCACCTCGGTGCGTAAGTTCATTTTTCACATACAAAACATTGGTGTGTTGAACAACGTTGTTGTTCGCGTAAGCACGCAACAAATTGAGGTCAGCTAGCTGGAACTAGTCATCATCTCTTTCTTTTGCTTTTTCAAAACCGTGTAACCGGAGCATGTTTGAATATGGCCAAGCAAGCTTTAAAAAATCGTCTCATGAGCTCATGGCTGAACTATACACTGATCAGACTGTAGTGGTTGTTGTGCGTTTTCCGTGAAGCTTCGTAACAATGGCTCAATGCACATACTTTTTTTGACACGCTTTGATATACCGGCCATAACTGTGTTAGTCACTCAGTTTTTCATGCCCTGGCCCCCTGCTTGTCCCGGTGCTGTTTCACAGTGTGGTGAACTAAGCTGACAACTGTTCGATACATACTGTATGCCCACAAAATTTTTGCCATGCAAATAATGCAGTGAACAAGAGCCCGAATATGCGCGGCCGGCTAATTCGCTATTGCCGTCGCTTTTGTGACGTACATATGGTTGTCATCGATCAAAACTTTGTGTTGCGCACTGTACCAAAAAAGTGATATTCATTATCATCATGTTATTCCGCACTGTGGTGCACGGAACGTATACCTGCCGGAGAACAAAAGGTCTGACATCGATCCAGGCAATGCCTGCTTGCGTTTGTTTTCGTTTTGTGCCACATCGTGCTCATAGATCAAAAACTCTCGAATTGCGCTCTGCTTTCCCAAGCAATGGTCACAGTCCTGTCATCATGCTACATCATCATAATCCGCAGGGAACATGGCAACAATAGCGTCTCGCATCAAAGTCCTCGAGCTTCGCTGTTGAAATTGAGACTTCCAAGTAGATTTCAAATGCGTGGCCACATTGGCATAACAAACATCGCGCGCAGTATCAAAACACCAAATACAGCAAAGCGTTAACTTGAAAATTATCCAGTTTGGCGATCCTCAGCCAACAAAAATGTTTCATTGCAATTCCCGCTTTTTCTGGCAGAACCACAAGTGATTTGTTGTTTTGTTACCAAAACTTGTGGTTTTTACAAGTGTTTGGTGATCTATCGACAAATCCACAAAACTTTTATTCAAATACCACAAGTAATTTGTGGTTTCGCCATAACCACAAATCGACTTGTGGTTTTAAAACCACAAGTCCTTCCCAGTGAGTTGGGGCACCGGTTGGGAAAAAAGAAGGAAAAAGGATCCCTAAATCGGAGGATTTTCACTCTGATACACTTCAAAAGTCCAAAAATCGCGCGCGTATACACACACTGTCAATGAAATTTGGCTCTCGTGAGCGCAAATAGCGCCAGAATTTTGCGCGCTTTGCGCGCATGGTCACATTTTGTGCAATGCTTGGTGTAAACAGATCGAAATTCTAAACAAGCGCTGGATGAAAATGACATTTCACAAATGAAACAAGCACTGGATAAAAATGACTTTTTTTGGATTTGGCCCCTCCCTTGGCTAAAAGCTGAATCCGCCACTGTTAGGGATGGCTCTCAATAAAGTGAAGAACGCATAAAGGTCAGCGCACTGCGCCAAAAATGGAACCGTACATCAAAGAAAAACGAAGAAAGAACAAAGGTCAGTGAACTACGCCCAAAATAGAACCCCACATCACGAAAAAAGTGAACAACGCGCCAGGTTCAACGATCTACGCAAAAATGGAACCCCACATCAGAAAAAATGTCAAGAAAGCACAAAGGTCAGCGAATTGAGCCACAAATGCAACCCCACATCAAGAAGAAGTGAAGAACACGCAAAGGTCAGCGAATTGCACCAAAAATGGAACCCCACATCACGAAAAAGCGAAGAAAGCACAAAGATCAGCGAATTGCGCCAAAAAATGGAACCCCACATCAGAAAAAATGTCAAGAAAGCACAAAGGTCAGCGAATTGAGCCACAAATGCAACCCCACATCAAGAAGAAGTGAAGAACACGCAAAGGTCAGCGAATTTCGCCAAAAAATGGAACCCCACAACACGAAAAAAACGAAGAAAGCGCAAAGGTCAGCGAATTGCGCCCAAAATAAAGCCCCACATCACGAAAAAGCGAAGAGAGCACAAAGGTCAGCGAATTGCGTCCAAAATGGAACCTCACATCACGAAAAAGTGAAGAAAGCACAAAGGTCAGCGAAATGAGCCATGTTCCGGCTTCTTGTGCGTGTGCTCCCAGGTTTTGTTCTGTTTGTAATACATTGTGCGCTTTAACCAGGCAATACATTGCGTGCGTAAATGCATTGTTGTGTGTTTGAGTGTCAATTATTGTTCTTTTCGAGCTCTACAACGTGGTGTAAACATCTTCGAGAAATTATCAGCCGTATCAGCCGTAACACCGCCATCTCAGTTACCGCACTTCGCCGGGCACACCAACGTTGCGTTTGAACACTTTTGTGCAACTTTTGAAAACCGCGCCTTTTAAATCAGCCATTCGTAATGCTGGAACATCTTATGTACTTTGACATTTGACGCTAAGGTTGGCAGGTTATAAGCTTGACCTTGTGCATTGAGTTCTACCCAATTTGTTACCTTCTTACCCGTATTGTTTCTGGACTACTGTTGCAAAACAACAATAAAGCAACATAAGCATAATTATTATTATTGCAAGATCATATTATTTTCAAACGAACAGTGTCAGTATCCGTCTCAAAATATGCAGATGTTCTCCAGAATTTACGAGACCGCTCTGTTGAATCTATACATTACAAAAATCGCATGTATAACGCAGGCTGGGCTGTAGTGAGAAACGCGCAGCGCGAGCTTTTTTTACTCACCACGTTTGTGTTCAAATTCAAAACGTGCCTTCTTTTTTCACATACTCGTGCGAGAATATGCACTGTAGCCTCCAGCATGTGTATTTTAAACTGTACTCTTCTACACCTGGCAAGTTTAGTGGCATACTACGGCTTGATACACGTAGCCAGATCCAAGTTTATCAAATGGAATCTAATGGCGGTGCAGCGACTTTCCTTCTCATCGCTCTGTTGATTCCCAATTCTGACTGTGGGAAAGTGCTTTTCATTCCGCATTGCGCTGTGAAAAGTCATGTTCGTTTGTTCTACTCACTGGCCGGTCGATTGGCAGACAACGGACATAATGTCACAATACTCAGGTTGGTTTCGTTAATTCGTGCAGATTTCTTTAATACTCGGCCATTGAGACCAGCCGAACTGGTTCCCTGGGACAGGCCGCCTAGGCCAAAGTCAGGCTCCATGAATTATTGAGCGGGTCCACTATAAAAAATCCGAATCCGCAATCCGCCCCACAACAACTACGTATATTTTACTTTGCAATTTTTTGAGCGTTTCTGCCATGACACTGTGTGCATTCCATCATGTCTGGGTTTTGCTCATATATGTCGTTTAGACACACTAATGAAGCGAAATGTTTTTACAGTTGCAAGTTAAGTGTTCAGACGATATACACACGAACACTCAAGCAAGACTGTTACATTCTTCAAATGTTCAGATGGCCCGGATCGCATCACATCACGTCCGTGCCCATCCCACCAAAGGTGTCCCACATTGATTATGATGACTACTCGGTCGAATGGGCGTTGGCATATATTGACGATCTGGTGTGGAAGATTCCGGATAGTTTCGTCTACTATTTGAAGTTCATGATTGTCGGTTTGCCTCAAGCGATCAGAGGGTGTTATGTGATGAGAGACAAACCCGAGCTGATGGACAGACTGAGACGCGCCAAGTATGATTTGATCGTGTTGGATCCGTTTACGATGCCGTGCAATTGGGCCATTTCCAATCAGATAGGTCAGCTGCTGTTTAAGTTTAAGTTTATGTTTTGTCCATGCTTTTGTTCGTGTTCAGGAGTATGTTTATATTTTCGTTTGTGTAAAATGTTCATGTTTGCGTTTAGCTTGTATCGAAGTTTACGTGTGTTCAGGTTTATCCTTATGTTTTCGTTTGTCATCTCGTTCATGTTTGTGTTTATGTTGTGTCCCGGTTTATGTGTCCAGGTTTATGTTTATGTTTTCGTTTGTGCTCTTGTTTATGTTAATTGTGTCCAAGTTTATGTGTGTTCAGGTCTTTTGTGTTTAGCTTGTGTCCAAGTTTATGTTTGTATTCATGTTTATCTTTATGTTGTTGATGTTGTTGATGTTGTTGTTGTTGCAGCTGTTGTCGTTGTTGTCGTTACTGTTATTGTTGTTGTTTGCCTGTTTGCTTCTTGCTTACGTTGTTTCTCGATTGTTTAATACCTGTAGAACAAAATCGAAATAATCAGATTCGAACATAGTTGCACAATGCCACAATAATAACGGGGAGCGCATGTACATTCCAAAATCCTTTGTGAACAAAAAAAATGGCTTTCTTCGACTGGTGCTCGAACCCAGGTCCTCCGCCTAACCGGGCCATTGCTCTGCCACCTGAGCTATCGAAGTGCCTGCCCTTGGACGCAAAGTTTTTGGTCATATACATACCGTCCCTCGTCAAACAAAAAGAACCAACGCATCACGGCAGTTTCGCGAGAAAAGTGAATTTGAAGGTTGACGTCAGTATAAAATATTAGCGACTTCGGTTGGCAGAGTGAACTCTTGACATAAAATTACCAGAAACCAGTCCAACAAAATGCAACAGTAAACATATTCAAATGCGTATCCTTGTGAGCGCGATGAAACATTTTGTGTTTTGATGAAGTCAAAAAAAGCCCCAACGGAAAAAGTAACAAAGGCCCATCGAGTTGGTTCCTTTTTTCGCGTGACATTAAAGCCCCATGGCATGGCACTCAACACACCCACACACAAACAAAGGAAAGACAACACGAACAAACCGAACTAGCCCTTTTCAAACGTTGTAGCCAACACAGGCAGCCTGTTGTGCAGCACACCCACGCAGTGTTGTGGAAGTAAAACATCATGTCACTCTGTTTGTGCGCTGTGTGTGGGTGTGTTGTTTGACAGTGCGCTGGTTGCATGGCTTGACTATTGAACATGTGCGTTTGCACAAAAGGCACGTGCGATGAAACAAACTTAAGTTTTGTCGTCAGAGATCCAGTCGGTTGTGCCAACTTGGAAGGTGCAACTTACAACGGGGTGTAAAGAACTGCAGATAAAATTTTTTAATTAACCACTTTTTTTGAAACAACCCTGCATAGCAGTTTCGGAAACTTTGATATTGAGCTTTACTTCTGGACGCCGTACCAGACTGGTTAATATCGCGACACGAAGCTAAAAAAATGCTAAAAGTGCTTCGGCAAGATGTTCTGGAACACTGGAGGAGCGCCAAAATCACTTGACTTTTTGTGAGAAACGGTCCACAATGAAGTGATAAACGATTTCAATATTCATTTCTGTTATACCCAGGAGAAACAAAACTCGACGTCACACAATCGTTGGAGAGAACGAACAACTTGTTAAGCTTTCTCTTGCATTCACTTTCCCCAACCGCTTACTTGGGGCTTACTTCACGCCCCGCAAAAAGGAACCAACCAGTTGGGTCTTTTTTTCAAATCGCAATAAAACTTTTAATAAGCCGAGTATCGGGGTACAGTATTTTTTATTATATGTCTGGTCGTCTCCGCCGTAAATGTACAATCTTAACTGCGTTGGGTCTTTGTGGTGCGTTGGGTCTTTTTGTTTGACAAGGGACGATACGCAATTGTGATTGCCGTTTCTGCTGTGATGCCACAATGCCACAATGCTGTGTTAAAATGTCCCTACTGGCAATGTTGAAAATTTTTCTCTCCAGGGCACCGGACGGCTGCAAGTGAAAACATTTCGCCTAAGAGCCCCAGGGCCTCCAATTTGATCTTTTTTGTTTGAGCATCCATTTTCCAACAGTATCCACTCAGAGCCCGCCGGAGATTTTTGTGAAAACTCCGTCATGCCCGCCTTAAGCCAAAAAGTAGCCAACAACATGAAAAAGTTCTCAGGTGCCCCGTACGTCACCCTAATCCCCGCAATATCCACCTATTACACCGACCGAGCAGCCAGGATACCAGTGCCAATGAGTTACTGTCCGTCATTCTTCAACCATAACACCGATCAGATGAGCTTCGCACAGCGAATAGTTAATATCAACGATCATGTCACGTTTGTGTCGCTGTATTGGTGAGTGGTTGAACAATATACATACATTGAACAGCTTATGATTCAGCAAGTCAAGCACCGTGCTTACCAGCCTCTTTGACAATGGTATGTATGGTCCATCCATCAGCTCATGACACTTTCTGTCAGCTGGAAAGCTTGACAGGATCCAGTGCTGTTCCAGTTCCGGTTGGCTTACGAAAAAGAAAAGAAGGAGAAGTCGGTTTTTATATTATTTTTGTGCGCCGTTTTCTCTGACATTCCCTTGCGGAGGAACAATTTTTCACAACGGAACCTGAACTTCCCAAGCAAAAGATTCGCGAGCTGATGGACGTACTATATGTTGTTTCCGACCTGTTTTTTTCACAGGCTGGTGGGGTACAAGGCCTTCGCCAGTGCGAATGCACCTGATGGCGAAGCGACAAACTGAAAAAAAGACGAGCATGTTTATGCATAGAAAACGCACAACACGCAGCACAGCATACATCAAGTCAGCTGATGTTAGTGTTATTTTTTTCTTAAATTATCGCAGCAGGTTCCTGATGGAATACGCCATCCACGCATTTGTCTGGTCGGACGCGTACAGCCGTCCCGTCATGCACATGGACATACTACCTCCGTTCATGGACTACCCGCGACCACACACTTTGACGTTCGTCAACGCCGGTGAGACGGATCGAATCGAAACTGTCCGGGATACGGTAGGTCTTACGGCATATTGTATATTACGGTATTAACATTATGCGTTTTATTGCATGTTCAAGGACGTTCCGGAACTGATTCTTGACCGATCATCCAACGGTACCGTTATATTCACGTTGACCACGGTGGGCACCGAACGAATGATGCCTGAACAAATCAAACAACCGTTCGCAACCGTTGTGTCCCGGTCTGTCCGGTGAAAGAAGTCCGACATCTTTGAGCTCAAAATTGGCTTCAGTCGTGCATCTTTTCGAAATTAGGTTTATCCCCCCGTTGCCTTCCCAAAGCGATTAAGATTATGTGCGAGAACACACTGCATCGGGAATCGGGGGGGGGGCTTCGGAGCACGATGTTCTGGATTGCAGCTTTTTACTACGGTTCCTTCAGCACTGTCATCGTAGCCATAACACACAGTCAGGATAACGCTCCGTAAGGCACCGTAAGCTACCGTAGTAAAAATCGACAATGCACAATCCAACAGTCTCCGAACCATACATGTTGAATTAGCGACTCGGTCGGGGCGTGCGAAGTGCAGCCATTCAAATGAGGCGTGCGAAAGACACACCCACTTCAAATGAGGCGTGCGAAAGTCACCACCACTTCAAATGAGGCGTGCCAAGTTCATTCGTGTATTTGTACCACTGACATCTGCAGTGGCTTGTACCATGCTGATATATGATGCAGCGTACCAAGTACGTTTACAATGAGGCGTGCGAAGTATGGGCAATCCATCGGCTCATGGCACTTTTTATACACAGCGCGCATGCAGCAGCACGCGCCATTTTCTAAACAAGATGTGCACTTTGGGCGAGTGCCATACTTTGATGACCGACTTTTAAAATTACCTGGTTTTCATAAGCTGCTTGACATAACACATCTCTGCACCGTCGCATAATTTGGGGTGTTTCAACGGATAGCTGCCGAAAAGTAGATGCACTCATTGACGGCAGTAATTTAGCGTGCAGCCTGTGTGTGTGGAGTGCCATGAGCTGGCGGATTGCCTATACATCGGACGTCAAATGAGGCGTGCGAAGTTCGGATTTTCAGAACCCGCTTGCAAAGGCTCGTAGAGCGATTCTGAAATCAGTTCTGGAATCGATTTATTTTTGCGTGGGTTATACTTTTTTAATTAAATGAAGTCCTTAATTGATACCGGAATTTAATTCGGAATCAAAAAATCACCGGTCGATCGGTCACCGCCGATCCGGATCAGCGACCGTTGCCTGCGGTGCTGCTCTTATCTATGCATTTGGCGAAACATTTTTGCCCGTCAGTGCACTAGTGTGTTGGTGACTTTCAGAGTGAAAATCCTCGATTGGGCTGCAGAATACCGTTCAAAACTTGCTATGAACATAAAGAACAACTATATTGTGCCTGCAAAATACACTTGCGGCTCGCAATGTACAGTGAGACAAAAACGACAACAGTATGCGATGTAACATTTGTTTTGTGCCTCGCACGCCTCAATGTACATTGCACGCTTCAACTCGCATGTTTGTGGACGTCCACGGCGATGTTTAGACTGTGTTCTGACAACTGATCGAACTTCAGCAGACTAAAACTCTCCAATACACTACTGCACTCACGGCAAAAATGTTTCGCCAAACGCATATATGAGAGCAACAAAGCAAGCAACTGTCGCTGATCCGGATCGGCGGTGACCGATCGATCGGTGATTTTTTGATTCCGAATTTAATTGTGGAATCAATTAAAGCGGGAGTCCAGGCAGTAAGGACCGGTCACCAAACTTGCTGAAAACTCCAGATCCGTGTGTCGCAATTCATGTGAATATAATGCTGTTTATATGAAATCGGTAGCCTCAGTATCGACCGAGAACGATATCGTCAAAGGTACCAACCCAGGAGTATAAAATATTCCGGACCAGCTGCCCAAAAACGACATTCATAACGTGTAAAGATGGGCAGCAATCTCTTTTTATTCGCTGGGTTACGGTAGCACAGCCCAAACCAGCGTGGTCATCAAGCGTTTTGTTCCCCAAATGTTGGTGCGCTTATCTTCTGATGGTGAGTTGGCACGTGTGAAACATTTTTCTACCCAGTGCAGTTCTGAAACTACCGTAACCCACCGAATAAAAAGAGATTGGTGACGTATCTTCACACGCTATAAATGTCGTTATTGGGCAGCTGGTCCGAAATTTACTTTGTTCCCGAGTTGGTACCTTTGACGACGCTGTTCTCGGTCGATACTGCTTCAATTAAAGTTCTGTAAACTGAATTGTGTTGAGATTAATGTCGACTACAACCTGTGAAAAGTTGAACAAGTTTGGCGCAGTGACCCCACTGCCTGGACCCCCGCTTTAAGGACTTCATTTAATTAAAAAGGTATAAACCACGCAAAAATGAATCGATTCCAGAACTGATTTCAGAATCAATCTACGAGCCTTTACAAGCGAGTTCCGAAAATCCGAACTTCGCACGCCTCATTTGACGTCCGATGTACTTCGCACGCCTCCTTCTAAACGTACTGGTACGCCGCATCATATATCAGCATGGTACAAGCCACTGCAGATGTCAGTGGTACATAATACACGAATGAACTTGGCACGCCTCATTTGAAGTGGGGGTGACTTTCGCACGCCTCATTTGAAGTGGGGGGTGACTTTCGCACGCCTCATTTGAAGTGGGTATGTCTTTCGCACGCCTCAATTGATGTCACACGTCTTTTGCGCGCCTCGTCGTACGTCTGATGTCTCTCGCGCGCCTCATTTGGCGTTGGGGTCCTTCGTGCGCCTCATCTGACGTCTGATGTCTTTCGCACGCCTCACTGTACGTCGCACGCCTCATTTGACGCAATTTGTTTTTCGCACGCTTCATTTGGAGGGTTGTACTTCGCACGCCTCCAACCGAGTCACGCTTAAGTACTAACCGAGTCACTAATTCAACATGTATGCTCTGAACTACGGACCCGAACCTTGCCTGCGAACCCTCTCCGAGTCCGAAACGCACTATCGAACATTGGTCCTTTCTCTTACTATGACTTTAGGCTAAGTCTATCGAGAAATGATCGACTTTTTAAAGGCTCCTGCAAGACGGAAACTAAGCAGCAAAACATGTGAATATACGCAATGTTTTTGTTTCATTCAGGCTGAACGATTATCGCGTGATCTGGCGCAAATTGCATCACTCCGAAACGGTCAACTTCAAAAACTCCATGCACATTTACGTCACTGATTGGTTCAAACAACCGCAAGTGCTTGGTTAGTGGATCATGAAATTGATGAATTGAATTTTTTTCATAAAAAGACAAAAATTATCGTGTCGCAGCGCATCCAAGCGCCAAACTTTTGATGACGCATGGCGGACTGAATACCATTGTTGAGGCCGCAACGCATGGAGTTCCAATGCTGTGTAAGTCTCTCTTTCAATATGGGTTGGTTAACCAAGGACAACAAAGTTAAAAAAACTGTTTTTCAAACTACGGAATTTCTTGTAGTCATTCCACTTGGCGTCGATCAGCACGGCACATCGATTCGTGTCATCAGCCGAGGCATGGGATTGAAAGTGAACAAAGTGAATTTGAAAGCAGACGATATTGAGAGGGACGCCAGGCTGATATTGGCTGAAGGAAGGCGAGTTTTGATCCAGTTTGTGTGATTGTGCACATTTATTACGTAACCTTGGAGCCAAAGATCGCTGGTCAGCGTCACACGACTTACCATTGTCTGGTGTTTCTGACCATTTAAAGGGTCTCCGCCATATATACGACCGAAACCAATCTTAATGAAACTTGGCACCGTAAGTGGGCTTGGTCCAAAACACTCACGGCCAAGAAAATTTTTTCCCATATCTGCTGCCTGTCTGAGCCAGGAGGGCTGAAAGGTAAAAAATTTTGACCCTGCCTCAGCACCTTGAAATTTAAATATCTATCTGTTTCGCATGTTCTTAGTGCGCAGTTTGATCACAAATCTTTCATAGTCGTCTTGGCACTAATTTAGAACCACATTCACTTTTTTGGCACTACCACAGCTCGCGCTATTTTGCCAAAACCACGTAAATTTTCGAAAAAAAAAATTTCCGTTGTATTTTCCGGTCACATAGAAAGCACACAGAACTTTTATATAAAGTAGGCAAGAAAGCCCGTATATCATGCTATTCAGGCGATCAATGACTAATTTTCCACCGCTGATAAGTTTCGACAAAAGCTCGCTCAACTGTGGTGAACCTCAACTTTTTTGCCTTTTTCTGGGGATCCCAAGCATACTTCTATCTCATATTTTCCTATTTTAGTAACAATGTACCGAGGTGATATATGGCACGCCAGATAGTAAAAATATAATCGTTGTTAATTATGTGCAAATCTCGGTTGGTCCATCTGGATGATCCTTGGAGGTACGAGCAATAAATGAATTTTACACAAAATTCATAATTTTAGATAATTTTCGCTGCCGTCATATTTTT